>JAADYK010000099.1:0-40033 GCA_023338225.1 Halophytophthora batemanensis
CCAGGCGGCATTGTGGCCAATGGACGAGCGCCCGCTTCAAATGGGTTGGGAAACGCCCTTTCTGCGACTTGGTTGGCTCGCAGGCGGCCGGGGATCTTTGATGGGCATCACGCGCAATGCTGGCCGGCAACGACCAGCACCTCTGGCTGGCTGAGGGGCTGCTGCTGGGCTTTGCTAGGCCTTCGCTCCTTGCTGGCTCGGCTTCTGCTTGTCATACGCTGGGTAAAAGTGGTGGCTTGTGCGTTCCGTGCGCCACCTAGCGCCTTTGGCGCTTGAGTGGGGGGTTGTATGCGTCCAGCGGCACTGGCACAACTGAGCGCACGCTATTGCTGGCACGGTTGGCCTTGGTGCTGTCCTGGAGCAGGTCTTCCCATTTCAGCAACGCACGTGTGAGGCGGTCGCGCAAGTCGCCAATCTGCTGCAGTACCTCACGTTGAGAGCGTTCTGCTGGCGGGACGGACGACGAAGGCTGCACCAGCGTAGAGTGCTGTTCCCAGTCGTCCAGTAGCGGTAGGAAACGCTTGTGTATGCGCAGTGCGCTGTCCGCTAGATTGCTGAACAGCACGTCGTTGTCGGCTGATTGCTCGCATACTCGGGTCGACACTTCCACCGTGAGGTGATAGGACGAACTGCCCAGTCCGTAGGCTTGCACGATCTGGTTGATGTCCATACCACTTTGCGCTGTTTCTTCTTCACGGCTGGAGTCCTCGTCGCCTTCATTTCCCGCTGGCGGCTGTTCTTTGCCAGACAAGTCGTTTTGATGGTCAACCGCCGTGTCCGCCACGGTCTCCCACTCCACGCCATCTTCGTCACCACCATCAGCCTCCTCCACGTTCACAGCTGCAGATGGAACCACATCTTCCCACTCAATACTGTCGTCATCGCCGTCACTGTCGCCATGGTCCTCTTTGCCATCTTGGCCGTCTTGGCCGTCTTTGCCGTCTTGGCCATCTTGGCCGTCTTGGCCGTCTTGGCCGTCTTTGTTGTCGCTTTGCGCATCATCGTCGACCACCTGGAAGGCGTCCAAAGTGGGTACGAGGATCTCAAAGATGCGGTTCATCTCCACCAATACCTGCTCCATCTCCGGCACCAACTGCTTCATTTCGCGGTCGCGCTGCCTCTTCTTCGCGTCGCACACACGCTCACGATGTCTACGTGCGTCTGCTTCTTGCTGTCGTGCTTCTTGCACCCGCTCACGCTCGCGTGGGAACTCATACCCGCGCTCCATGAGCATGGCGTGGCCTGCTACAAGCGGCGGGTAGCGGCTCCCAAAGTCTTGCTTCCAGGTCTCAATCAGCGCCAGTGCCATTCCCAATTGCGGCGAATCCCGCGTCTTGCCACGAAGAGCTCTAGAGACGAGCGTGGTGCCAGCGCTGGCTACGCTTCTGGGGTCTTCGCCGGCGCCAATAAGCAGACGATCGAAGAAGGACGCCGTCTGCGCGGCAATCAGCGCTCGGAAGGCCACAGACCGCTGGAAAACCTCTCGACACAATGCTATAACCTGCAGCGCATCGAAAACCAAAGCGCAAGCACGTCAATCCATTGCTGCAGCTGAGATTGCAGCTATTGCCGCCACGAATGACACGCACGCGGCGTCGTTTCGTGTCCCGGCGTACGCACCCGAGTATAGACGGTAGGAATCCGTCTCGCGCGCTTCAATTGGTAGATAATCGCGTCGAGCAGTCGCTGGACGTACGCCGATTGGCTGGAAGGGGCTGCGTCGCGTAATAGCCGCTTGAGCTGCTTCAGGCAACCTTCATGCGACATTGCATCGCTCTCGGCCTCGATGGCCGCTTCCTGCCCAACTCCAGGCGGACTCCGTGCCGTGCGCTCTCTGCTTGACGACCCTGCACGCCTTCGTGCCGCTACTGTGGCCACGCGGAAGTACCCCTTCAGCAGCTCGTCCAAGCGCGCCGCCTCATTCGCAAGGTTGAGCGCGTTGATGGCCGCGCCGCCGTCTCCGCCCGCCCGACTCATCGCCGCGTTCTTGGCCCAACGTTCTCAACCTAAACTGGCACGTGAATGTTGCACCAAGGAGGGGCCAGACACATGGCTTCGGTGTTGTGCCATGCCAGGCAGCTCGGGCCACGTCTGGAAGTGTCAGAAGCCTGGGTGCATGTAGCACTGCTGCCAACAGTCTGCTGCAGACTCAACGGTGCACAGCCAGTTGGCCATGCGCGAAGCCACCTGTGCTTCACGAGTACCTTGCCCTGCACCGTCCGTCCAGCGAAGTCGAGTTGCTCGTCGACCCATGCGAGTGGACTGCTTCAAGCCGCTGCCTCGCATCCATGGGCAGCAGCAAACGGCCTCTTCTCCAGAGAAGCCTAGCTCACAACTGCGCATTGCTCCAAGTTGTAGCGCGGCTTCGCTCGCGTGCTGCTGCTCGTACCGCTGACGCGCATCAGCGACGTCTGGCACACCTCGCATCCGTTGAGATGGCGATGCACCGCATCCACTCCTCCTTTCGCCTCCAATGTCTTCCGGTAGCGGACGCACTGCGGGTCATCTGCCACCCTTGTCTTGCCAGTGAGGCTCCGATCTCTCGCATCGTCTTGTAGTGTGAAGTCAACAAGAAGACTGGGACGTCCTTGGCTGCTGCTTCGTTGCGATTGACGAGGTCACGCGCCACTGAAGCAAGCGCACACACGAGCTCGCAATCGAGAGGGAGCATCGTCCAGGCCTCCGGGTTGCTCCTAGTCTCGCGGCAATACGGCCAGGAGTGTCTTCCATCGAGGGTCTTCGAGTGCCAGGGGCCCAGATCGGTGCTTCAGGTGGACCTCGTCGCTGACGTCCCCTTGACATTCGGCATTTCTCACGTCGGGTTCGACGGGTGCAATTTTGTATGCAAAACCCAAGAGTGGACCGTGGACAATCCACCGCGTCCACCAGCGGACGCCCCGGGGTGTCCATATGTGGCTAATTCGGCACATTCTCTCACTTGATCTCACTATGCCTTTAATTCGATCCCATGTATGGCCCCCGCCTGTCACAATCTCTCGAAGCTTCCCAAGCAGTCAAGCGGAGAAAGCTCGGCGACGGATCTCGGCGCGCCGACCAAGAACAAGCGAGCGCCACCGCTCCCCACGCAACAGAACACCAGCAACCATGAGCGTACGTGGCGTGTGCGTCGCTCCGCGGTCGTGGCGCGGGTCGCCGCTTTTTCTGGGGCTTTCTACAGCCCCCTCTCCGTGCTCTCCTCGATGCTAACGGAGAGGTGGGTCTCCTCGTCGCGCTATCACCGTCTGTTGCGTGTGGCTGCTGTGCCAAGTGCAGGCGAATGAGGGTCAGCAGATGACGATGGAGCAGATGCAGCAGCAACAGCAGAAGAAGCAGTGCGTGGCCCATGGCTCGTGGCAGTGGCATACCAACAACCTTTTCTTGGCGTCGATGACTCACAAAAACGCTCTTGTGGCACCAATTCCAGGGAGCAAGAGCAGATGCGCTCGTCGCTGATCCAGCAAGTGATGCTTCCCGATGCTCGCGAGCGCCGTACGTTATAACTGCACCGTCCGCAGCTCTCCCAAAGCTCGATCTGCTCTTTTGACGGATGCACTAACGCTCGGCTGGTGCGCAACCACTCCTGTGCACTTGGTTGTGTGGCGCAGTGTCTAGAATAGCGATCGTGAAGCCGGAGAAGGCACGCGCCATCGAAGACATGGTGATCCAGATGGCGCAGCGTGGCCAACTGGCCTCCAAGATCGACGAGAACAAGCTCATCGACCTCCTGAACCAGGTTGGCGTCAACGAGGAGAAGCAGCGCACGAAAGTCACGGTACGTCCTGGTCCTTGCTGGCTGATGGTCGAAGTGTTCGGTTGCAGGCCCAGCTACTGATACGCTGTTGTGTGATAAGCAGATGAAGCGGCGAACGTACTTCAGTGACGAAGACGACGACGACGACGACGACGACGACTTTTAAGGGGCTGCCCACAGCACGTCGCTCGTGAAGTACGTCGACTGCATCAAGGCTGAGGAGGACACTCCGTGACTTTGGCTGGGTGTCTGATCAATGAGAGCTGGTCAGTTGGACGGCGAATGTGATGAGCTCTTGCAATGCATTCAGAAAGGGGTGTTGCGTCGCCCACGGTGTTGGAAGTCTGAGCACTGCGAGGCTGATGATATACGTTTCAGCACGCAGAGACTGCTATGAGTGGTGCCGACGCTTGATTGCGGGAGTTCTCTGGCTCAGTCTCTGAAGATGGAGTTGGTGAGAAGCTCTCTCCGTCGCAGCAGCTCCAACGACAACAACATTTCCGAATGAGCGTCAGCAATTGGACGGCATATCCGCGTATCAGCAAGCTCATTGGTCCAAAATGTGCCCAACCATCTCTCTCGTCTGAAATGGCTACATCTTCGATACAGATTCCTGTTCCAAGCCACCACTTGTTTCCCGACCTACCACTGCGTTCCCACGAGATGCCATCACTTCCTGACATCCCTGCTCCACTACGAGACATGAATCCCGGCCGTCCAAGACCAACGGTCTGCCGCTCGCTCTAGGCGGATCAAGGGTGAGTCGTGGGCCCAGTGGGAAGAGCACTGCACGATAAAGACATGCTCGTGCTGCGGGAGAACCAACCCCAGCATCACCAGAGAGAAGGTCCTCTCATGCGCGCACTGCAGCCTGACGTGAGCCCGCAGCATGACGTGAGCATCACGCGCAACATCTACCTGAAGAAGGAAGACCTGGTCACTCGGGCTCCTGGAGTCTGGGTGTCCGAAGCCGCTTACTCCGCGGTTGTTCGTTGCGCGTGAGCAAGCTCACTACCCATCAACCCGAACCAAACAAACGGCATGTCTTCAAGGGCCAGGATGATACTTTGATATGCCCTGGTATATCGAGGCGCACAAGCCAAGGCAATCAACTGCAATCCTAAGGTTGCAAGGTCCCCAATCCGTGCTTCGTTAGATACACTGCAAGGCAACGCGCAGCTCAAGTTCCCCTCCATGATACTCTAGGCTCTAGTCGTTCTTCTGCACGCGGCCGCAAGTGGGGCAGCACATGGACTCGTTCAGCTTGGGCACGATACACTCGTCGTGGAACTGGTGCCCGCAGCTCAACGTCGTCATGTAATACGTCGCAGCACGTCGCAGTCTTGTCCCGCTGCCACTGCGTCGGCCGCTTCCACTGCCATTGCTGGTAATTCTCCCCAGCCACGGCGGTTGGAAGGCTCCTCGGCCGCTGTTACTGTCCACACTGCTGCTGTCGCTGCTCAATTGCCCACCAGACAACACCGACGTCATACTAGCGTCCTTCTGCTCTTCAGTAGGCACCGCATTGCCGAGTGTGAAGCTGGACGTGGACGTGGATGCTGATGACACGCCCGAGTTGGCCTCGCCGCTCAAAGTGCACCCACAGAGCAAGCAATCGCCAGCGCTGGGGTCATTCGCAGCTGTAAAGTCGTTCTCGTTCCCGTTGGCCATCGAAGAACCCAGGAATGAGCCGGAACCGCCGGATAGAGGTAGTGATGGTGGCTTCTGAGGCGTCTGCGCTGAACCCCAGAGCGAGTTGGCACCGTCTTGAGGCATGGGAGACTGGGAGGCGGTCGCATCCGAGGACTTGGCGGGGTTCTCCAGCCCGTACTGCTGCAGTGCGTCACCGTAGATGAAGTCCACGAGCGCGTCGGCCACGTCGTGCATGACAATAGCGCAGCAGTGGTTCTTCCGGTCCATCAGGAACCCCAAGAGCGCCGCGAAAAAGCGCTCTAGCGTCAGTTTGCGTGCTTCTACGACGCGCGCGCTGCTGAACTGGAAGACGAGGCGCTTGGGGAAGTAACTCTTGAGAAAGCCGTAGAGCCACGGACAATCGGCGCCGCAGAAGTGCCCGTGCTGGAGCTTCTTCAGCAGTCGCTGCTGGAGCTTACGGTACTCGTCGAAGGACCGCGCGTGGCGCCACGCCACGTTGAGCTCCGCGTGACGCACCGTCATGACGTAGCGCACGTCCGCGTGCTTCTTGGTGACCGACAGCTCCATGGTCACTTGCTCCAGGTAGCTCACGGCCAGCGGGACTTCCGCTGCCTCGGCTTCGGCAGTCAGATCGCCGGCGCTCTTGCGGCCGGAGAAGCTGTGGCTGCCCGTGGCGCTGCCGCCCAGGAAGCTCCTCCGCCCGGTGCCGCCAATGGAGTGGCGCATGGCGCCTTCTGTCAGCGCGCGCTTGCGGGCGGCAGAGCTGGAGCGCCTTCGCGTCCGGTGCGCTTGTGCCAGCGCGAGCTCATGTGAGAACATGGCTTGCTGCCTGCTTGCTGCTTGCTCGACGCAGGCGGAGGTGTCGGCAGAGGTGTCGGCGCTGACTTGTCCTCCGTCTTCTGAAATGGAGCTGAACCCAGGTGGCGAGAGGGCTCCGACTTGCACTTTTGTTGGAATTAAAATAGACAGGTCGAGAGTCGGAGCCCGAGGCGCTTGATATCGGCGCACTGGAGATGGGGGCGAAAATATAGAGAAGGCATACGGTCCCACAGGCTATGCTGGATGCCAGGTTCCGGATCGGGGCCTAGCGTCTCCACTGCGGCCAGTGGGTGGCCCGCGGAGCCCGTCGCGCGCCGCTGAGATCCGACCGCGCTTTGTATACAGGATGGGAGGTCGAGGAGGGAAGACTCTTCATAGAAGGGAGACCCGGGCAGAAACGGCGCGTCGGGCCAGCTGCATTTCAGCCAATGGCCGCCGTCTTGCACCCGGACGGCCCGTGGTTTTGGCCAATCCCGCGCAAGAAGAACGGCCTGCAGGAGCAAGATTGCACAGCTCGTTGCGTCACGCGCAGCATTGCGAATCATGCTGAGCGACAAGCCCGGGAGAGCTCTCTCGCCGCTGCCTCCACCAAGTGCCGGGGCTCTCCACCCGCTCGAGAACGCGGCCACTTCCGCTGTCGGCCAGCTCTGCGGTGTAGCCATGCTGGCCGCCTTTGGGCCAATGAGAGCGCCCGCGGCGCAAGGGGCTGTCAATCGCACCGTCCGGATTCGGCAGATGGCACCCGGTCGGCCAAGTCGCCAAGTTGAAGCGACGCCGAGCTCTTGCGTGGCCGCTCGCCATGAAGCTGGACCCGGAGCGAGGGCTGCCACCGTTGCCCGGCCACTTTTGGCGCGAGGACGACTCTCCTGGCAACGCTGACGAGCGGCGGAAAGTCGCCCGCACCCAGCTTCACCGTGGCGTACAGCGAAAAGCGTGATAGTCGCGCATTGCACGGGGGCCAGCAAGCGCCATGGTTCTTCCACGTGTGGGCGGTGGGCTGCTGGCACCAAGTCTGACCCGTGCGAGTGCGCGCTGTGACGTGGATGCAGAAGCGGCGGCGACAACAGCGATAGACTGGCCACGGCCGACAAGCTAAATCAGCTAGGATTTCAGTGGGGGTGCGGGGTCATACACAGTTCGCTGCGAGCGCCATCACGCCACGGCTCATTCGTTCAGTGCTTCCTTCTCCGGCTTCTATCGCTGTCGGACGATGGCACGCTCGTTCACGTGGTAGCTCCCTTCTTGCGGTGCAGATACCAGGTGGCGTCGCCCCAGGCCTCCTGTGTCACTGTCAGCTGGCGCAGCTTCTCAAAGTTCTGCGCGTCAGGTAGCTCATGCGTTGCAGTGATGACGATCGCACCGGGCTTGCAACAAAGCGCCAGCTTACGTGCCAGTGCGTGCAGCAGCCGCTCGCCGAAACAGGTCGAGTTGAGGAAGATCAGGTCGGCGTTCGGCGGCCAGTCGTACACCAGCGCGTCCGCGTGGGTGAACGAGATGCGTGTGCGCTTCTTCTGCATAGATAGGGTGGGCTTAATGTGCTTCTCCCAGCGCTGCAGCACATCTTGAGAGATAGCGTGCAGGCCGCCAAGGACCTCGATGCCGTAGCAAGCGTCGAAATCATGGAGTAGCGCCGCCGCGAAGACGGCCTTGCCACTTCCCGAGCCAATGTCCAAGAAGACACCGCCAGGCTTGGTGAGCACGTGATGCCAGCGCTTGAGCACATCCAGCACGACCTTAAAGGGCGAGAACGCGATCTCTCCGTACACGAGACTCATAGAGATGAGCTGGCGCTCCCGACGCTCGTTTCGCGAGGCTTGCTTGGCCACCTTGAGCGGGTGTTCCGCGTACAGCGTTTCGAAAGCTTGCGTCGCCACACCCATCGCCTCCGCCGATAGCGCAGAGACAACGTTGGTCTGCTGTTGGGCTGAGGGACTCGAGGGCGACGAGTCTTCACCGCCGTCCTCGCTGCTGTCGTCGCTTGCATCACCGCTACCACTTCCATCGCTTTGCTGGTCCTCCTCTTCCGTCTCTCCTTTCCCCGACGCGCCGATTACGGCGTCGCCAACGCTACCACGTGAAGCTCTCGCCAGCATGCTCGCTTCGGTCGAGCCGCCGAAAGATCGTGTGAGGCCGTCGCGACGCTTCTCAAGATCTCTCTCGAAAGGTGTAGCCATGTGACCATAGAGTGCTCGTCTTCAACGTTTCCACCAATCAAAGTGCTGGGTCTGCTAGTTGCTGCCCAATGGTAGACGAAGAACAGCCCTCGTTCAAGCACCACGCTGGCTTGGGTGGTTTCGTTGGTCAAGAGCGATACGAGACTTTATTTATACGTTCACGGAGCCCTCCAACAACTTGTCTCCGTTCCTCTCGCTGGAATGGGCGAAGTAAGCGTGGCAACCACTTCAAAGGACAGTTCCAAAACGTCTCGACACGCGGAATGGAGAGTCGAGGCTCGCTGCGGCAGCTGCACCAGCAGCTCGGAGACCTCAGCCTCGCTGGCCAGGGCTTCTCATCGTTGTCGTCGTCTTCCAGGGCCAGCAGTAGTAGTAGCAGTCGTGGCTCCGCGTTGGGATGGAATGCTCCGGACAAGCGTGCGCCTCCGCCTTTGCCGTCTCTACCGCCGTGGACTTCGAGCGTGAGCCATGCACTCTCACCGATAACCGACAGTCGTGACGAGGGTACCAATCAACTCGCAATGCCGTTGCCGTTGCCGCCGCCTAGCGGGTGGAAGAAGCCACGGCCACACTTCGTGTCTCTCAAGAAGCTGCCGAGCAAGGTTTCTAGCACGGAAGACCGACAGCATTACCAGGAAAACGACTGCGCAAAAGAAGCTGACTTCGGTGGCTTTGAGAACCAGCATGACGAACCAGAGCAAACGTCGCCGTGCGATCCTAATCCAAGCCAACAGAGCCGTAATAAGGCGTCCTTGAGTGAATCGAAGACCAGCGGTGCGGGCGGCGGTGTCACAGTCGACGATACTGACCACAGCAATACGAATCAGCAGGACGACATGCCTCCGGAACATCGGTCGCCGATACGCGGACAGTTCTTCCGCCCCTGGAAGAAGAGTGGCAGCAGCGAAGACGACGTGCAAGGGGACGGAGGCAGTAACAATGACAACATCGGGTGCTGGTCTCCTCCGGGAACGAACAAGTGGAAGGAGCGTGCGCTTCTAAACCCGTTCGCCAAGCGACGGCCTGCTGTCAAGGCTCCTCCGTCCACTCTGAGACCCACAGCGCAACTTGAGACACAGCAGAAAGGCGTCCAATCCGCTCCACCATTTCCAGTTGCTGAACGACAGCCACTGAACCCTGTTCGGGTGCTCTCAGCTGCTAAGCGACGAGCTGTCACCCCACAGCGACCCAAGACACTGTTGGCTCCACCACTGACCCCTCCGCTGCTCCCAGCGCAGCCTTCTCGCATAATTCGGTCGCCGCTTGATGCAGACAAAGGTCTGTCTCACTCTGGAGCTGCTTCCACCGACTCGATGATATCCCAAGATTCTCCGTCGCAGATTGTTGCACCTCCGTCACGCCAACTCAAGCCTCGCCAACCTGTCGGAGTGAAGAAGAACCAGCCAAAGCGGTCGACGATGGAAGCTCTCAATGAGATCAAGCGAAAACGAGAAGCCCGACGAATGCAACAAGCCGAGGAGAAGCGTCGAGTGGCAAAAGAACTGCGCGAGCATGGCGACGATACCGGGTACAAGTTCCGAAGACTCATCCAGCAGTACCGTGACGCGCTGCCGCTGCATCAGCACCAACAACAGCAGGAGCAGCTCCCTCCACTGTTGACCAGTTCAACAACTCTCCCTCCACCGACACCGCCCGAGTCTGCTCTCGTCGCGGCGGCAAATACGCCCAAGCTCTCTGTCTTCATTCGCAAACGGCCACTAGCCAAAAAGGAGCTCAAGGCCAAAGGCTATGACATCATCTCGTGCCTCTTCGCCGCCAACAGGCAAACCAATGCCACCCTACGCCGCGAACTTGTGTGCCACGAGCCCAAGTGGCGTGTGGACTGCTCCGAGACGTTGGAGAACCACAACTTCCACTTCGACGGCGTCTTTGACGAGCGACAGGAGAACGCCCGGGTGTACGAGGCTACCGTGGGGCCTATGGTGCCTTATCTGGTCGTCGAAGGTACTGCCTCGAGGGATACCGCCAACCTCACGGTATTCGCGTACGGCCAAACCGGCTCGGGCAAGACGTACACCATGAAATCCATCTACAGGCAGGCCGCCGCCGACCTCTTCGCACAGCTCGACGACCGACCGCATGGCTCGAACAGCGTGAATGTGGGTGTAAGCTTCTATGAGATCTACATGAACAGCGTGAATGACCTGCTCAACGCTCGCTCGCGCGTGCAGCTCATGGAAGACGGCGACGGCGCCGTGCAGTTGCCTGGACTCAAGGAACTGCCAGCTCGCAGTGCCGACGAGCTGCTGGAGCTGGTGCAACGTGGAGAGCAGGCGCGTGCCACGAGTGCCAATGCCATCCACGACGACTCATCACGCTCGCACGCGCTGTTGCGCGTCACGCTGTACGATGAGCGCAGCGGTGTGATGCTAGCGAGGCTCTCCATGGTGGATTTGGCCGGCAGTGAGCGCGCGGGTGACACGCAGAGCGACAAGAAGAGCACGCGTATGGAAGGCGCAGAGATCAACAAGAGTCTATTGGCGCTCAAGGAGTGCATCCGTGCGCTGGACCGTGGCGCTACGCACATCCCATTCCGACAAAGCAAGCTCACGCAGTTGCTGCGGGACAGTTTCTTGTCCGGCAACTCCAAGACCATCATGATCGCCACGATCTCGCCCTGCTCCGAGAGTAGCAACCACACACTCAACACTCTGCGCTACGCCGATCGTCTGAAGGAGATCGGCTCGACCAATTGATATCGTGGAAGGCAACCTGGACTCGGTCGTCCTGATAAGCTCCAATGAACTGCGGCTCCTCCGGGGTTTTCAAACAACGTGAGGCGCGGGCACCCAAACCAAGCAGCACGAAGTCGGATGAAGGAGCAGCACGGGGCCACGTAACGAACGTATTTGATCTATTCCGCCGAGTGAATGTGACTGCAGAGTTGCGGAGCCTTGGTCTATTGCCCCCGGCGTCTCCTTCGAGGATGATCTGCACCCGATCGAAGTCCCTCCACTCTCAGCGCTGCAACCACTGAAATCATGCTTTTGGGGGTTCGAACAGTGACACCACACTTGCCTTCCGCTGCTGGACTTGCACCTCGGGCATCGATGTGTGTGGATTGCAGCCCGTGGTCGCCAATCCACCACGGTGGTGGGTTCGACGAATGTCGACGATCCTCGAGTCTCACCTCAAGTGCTCGGCCTGCTCAGTGGTCTATCTATGGGAATCGTCGTGGATCCCGTCCATAACTAACGTGGATATTCGGATCGTGGCTTCCATGAAAAGCCAACCAGATGGAAAAGCGGAATGCCTTCTTAATCCAATGCTGATTTGGTATGGAGTACTTTTCGCAAGCTTCTGTTCCAGTACGGATGGAGCAGTGTATCTGAACAAGGATATTGAAATAGATCCCCTGCATGTAACAATACTTGGGGTTGAACGGTTTTCACCCGCTCGATAAGGTTGTCAAATGCGTCCCACGAAGCAACCAGCGCCGGGTGACTGGGAGTCCCAAGCAGATCGAGCACACACACAGGCGACCAGCGCCCCACTCCGCGCGACAGAAGGCCGCTACTGCACCGCAGCGCGTTGCCACGTCGTCACCGCCTGGCTCCCTGTCCTAGACGGCCAGCGGGCACACTCCAAAGCGCCAGGTGCTGGCATTCCACGCGAAGCGGCAGCGATGGCGCCGCGCTTCACGAACCCGTTCGGGCCGCTGCAGCTCTCGGCGGACGACGCCACGCGGCTGGGCGAGATCGCGCGCGTGTTCGTGCAGGACCACCTGCGCAGCTACGAGCGGCATTTGGTCGTGGACCACCGGCGGCTGGACGAGAGTCGCTGGAAACTGGCCAAGCGCAAGGATGCTGTGCGCGTGTACGCCGAAGTGCCGCTGCGCGAGCGGCGCAAGAGCGGCCGTGCGTCACAGGAGGAGCTGGAGCGCGAGTACAAGAGCCAGCTGCCTCCCGGCGCCGTCGTATTGGGCGAGTCGGTAGCAGACAAGGCTTCAGCTGCGGCTGCGGCGTCACTAGCTGAACTGCCGGTACTGCTAGCCGTGGGTTCACTAGCCGGTACGCTGGACGACGCCATGTATGGCGTGGTGAACCCCAGCGTGGCTTCCATGCGCGTCAAGTCGAGCTATGTGGGTGGTTACACTGCAGACGGCGCTGTGCTGCTGACGCTGGTGGAGCCATCGGCTAGCGACCCGTTCCACTCGCTCACGGTCAAGTGGATGGAGAACGCGCAGCCACCGGTGCTCAAGCCGCTGGGGGTCAAGAACCGCGACTTTGTCTATTTGGAGGTCACGGGCTTCGCTGAGCTGAGCACGGGCGAGCGTGTGGGCTACCACCTCCTGCACTCGGTGCACTTCCCACAGACACCAGAGCTGGAGACTCGCGTGCGTGGCAGCATGTCCGTGTGTGCCATGTACCGCCAGGAGAAGGCACAGCTCGTGGATGTCTACGTGCGTGCCATCCTCAACCCAGGCGGCAATCTCATGCGTCCGCTGGTGATCAAGGCCTGTGCTGACGCGCTGCTGTCGGCCTGCCACATTGTGGAGTGTGCAAAGCTCAAGAAGCTGGCGTGGCTGGCCACAATGGCTCGCGAATCGTTCCGTCGACGTCTTGAGCAAGAGCGAGAGGCAGAACTCAGTGCTGCCATGAACACTGCCACCATCCACTCTCCCAGTGCCGAGTCCAATGCAACTGGTACTTCCTGCAGCTCCGTCACAACGCAGGCCAGCATGGCTCTTGCCCCTGTGAGCACGACTGCCAGAACAGAGAGCTGTACGTCTTGCCAGAAGCGCACCTTACATCGAGCGGCGGGGAGCGGCCGCGACGGCGAACGCGACCTTTGCAAGTTGTGCTACCGCTTCGTGTGCTCCTCGTGTCGAGTCAAGCGCAAGCTGAGCTTCCCGACGCCGCTGGGCGATCTGCTACGTCGCGACCTGCGCTTCTGTGGCCGCTGCGTGGCCGACGCACTGTCCGCCGACGCACTACAGATCGCCGGAGATGAGATTCGCGCGGGAAGCCACGTCGCCGAGTACTGCCGGAGCCTGGAATCGCTGTCGGAGGACTCAAGCAGCCGTGGTGATAGTGGCAGCCTCTCGACCATGCCGCTCTAGTTGCGTTACCTAGGAGAGTGGAAGGATGTGGGAATATCTATTGAGATGGAGCTGGAATGCAGGGGCTGCTTATAAAGTCACGAGCGCTGCTCGTGCGCTGCTTGTAGTTGGGACTGCCATTGCGTCTAGAAAGAGCAGATAGCATCAAGTGTCTTGTGGCAGGCCGTGGGGTCGATGGAGATGGCGGCCGGCACCTTCGTGAAGGTGAGAGCTTTGGCATTGACCGAGCTGGAGATTTGCAGACGGTAGGAGCCGTAGGCGCCACGTGTGCGACACGAGTAGAGCTCCGGCGCGTAGTCAGCCTTGGCCTTGCCATCCAGCGCGGCGGCGGCGCTGGTGCACATTGGAGCCACCGCCAAGGTGTACGAGCCCTGCTTGAGGAAGGTGCGCTTGAATGGGTCGCGGTAGCTCACGGAGCCATCGTCGACGCCCACACCCACTGCGCTGTCGTCTGCAGCAAACACAGGCGTACTCTCCCCGTCCGCAAAGAGGTAGAGCATGGCGTCCAGGTAGGACGCACGGCAGTCACCGTTGAGGTCATGGAAGCTCAAGTCGTCGTCTGCAATCTCGGCCGAAAGCACGTCGAAGCTCACTTCGGCGTCCGAGTTCAGTGTGAAGGACACGTGGTCCACGCTCACGTAGCTGTTAGCCAGCACAAGTGCGCCGTCCAATGTCAGCGCTGGCTGTAGCTCAACCGGTGCGGCCTGGACTGGCGGGGTATAAGCCGGGAAGCGCTGGACGTTGTCACCCGACCCGGTGTCCACACCGTCGAAGGCAGCCACATCTACGCCGAAGCGAACCAAATCTGCCAGGATGCGCTCAGCCGGCACGCCCGTGTTGCGGCACATTTCACCGCAGTGGTGCAGTGCCACGACACCGTGGTCGCTCGACGTGATCACAGGGGAGCCCGACGAGCCACTTTGCGTGTCGCCACTGTACGAGTAGCCCGTGACACCACACGACGTAGCGTCCACACTAAGAAGAGCCACGCGGTTGGCAAAGTCGTCCACGAGCGCGATACGTTTGCCTTGATACAACGGGTGCTGCGGGATGTACACCTGCTCACCGAGCACGCCGGCGCGCTGCTTGAGTCGTAGGTAGCCGTACTTGGCAGCCAGCTTCTGGCCTTGCGCCGTAGGAAGCTTGAGCAGCGCGTAGTCCAGTGACTCGTCGGCGTGGATGAGCTCCGTAGTGACAGCTACGATGGTGCCCACACAGGCTCCCCAAGACTGACACGACACGCTCTCACTGCAGACCTTGGCCTCAGCCATGAATTCCACGGTGGTGCCCTGCGCCTCGGCGTCCGTGGAGACGCAGTGGTGGTTGGTGATCATGTGGCCCTGGTTGCCCAGAAGCCAACCGGTGCAGCCTGAAGCAACACCAGGGCCCTTCTGGATGAGCAGCCTCGCCACAGCACGCGACGCTAGATACGAGGTGCGCGTATTTTCGTCGGCATAGTAGCAAACGGCTTCCTTGGAGTTGTCGTTGGCGCAGATAGCCTCGGCTGTGGACGTGATCACATTATCGTTGTTCATGAGCACGTAGTAGTACGAGTCCACCACGAAGCCAAAGCACTGCGTGTTGCTGTCGGTCACGTCGAAGACGCCCATGGACGGAGTAGTGCTGTTGCTGTTGCTGCTGGCGAGGCTGTTGGTGTCCCCGATCGAGTTGCGGTAGAACTCGATGCGGAACTCCTTGGCCAGCACGGGAGGTGCCAATACGCTCTCGAAGCGTTTGCCGCTCGGGTACAGCGTCGATAGGTTGAGAGTGCGGTCTGGCGTGTCGAAACCTTCCACCGCGCGCAGTATGATGGACGTGCCTTCCGGCACATGGAGCTTGCTCAAGTGGATCGCCACGTACGCGTACCCGGAGCCTTTCGTGAGCGTGAAGGATCGGAAGGGTGCAGCTGCGTCTGGTGTGGCGCTGTTGAACGCGTCTTCAAACTCTGGACAGCCCATGTTTAGTGTGACGGAGTGTAGTCTCGAGCCGTCGTCCGCTGTTCCAGAGGATCCACTGGTCGAGGCCGAGCCACCTAAGACACCTGGCAAGTCGTTCACCGAGCCATTGACGGACGCTGGCGTGAATGAGGTATCGTCCACAAGACTGGTAGTGTTGTTGCCATGGTTGACACCGTACGCCAGCATGAGCGCCAGAGTCATGCAACCCGTGACGATGAAGGCGTAGCCCCATCGGCCTCGAGGGCGGGCAACCTCTGTCTCCGAGACCAGCTTCTCGTGCGAAGTGTCGGGTAGCACTGTCTGCATCATTCCTCGTGGCAGACCTGCTTGCCCCCTCGCTGGAAGATTGACAATAGCCTTCCCGATGGCGTCGATCGGGCCGGCGGCTTGCCAGAACGGCAGGCGTCTCGACTTCAAGCGAGGGCTGCGCACCATCTTGCGTGTGGGATCTCCGTCCACGCAGGCTACGTGCCCCGGTCCTATTCTGTCCTGAGACGCGAGGACGAGGAGGCTTGGAGATCCACCCAGTCTATCAATGGAAATGTAGCCATGTAAGAGGAACCTCCAGCAGGAAGTGTAGCCATGTCGGGTCTATTTTTAGCTCATGTAGCCACTTGAAGAGGCCGCTCTTCGGGTTGTTGCGCTGCAGCGCCTGCGTTGTAAGCTGCATTGTGGCTTGGCGTCTCACAGACCAGAACGGCTGTTGGTGAAAAGCAACCAACGGTACCCCACCCTGTTCATCTGCAAGACTGCTGGTGGCGGGGGCAGAGAATGGGGCTCACAACCAGTTTGTCAAAACCGTCAACGCTTACGCTTCGCAGTAGGCTCGTGGGTGCCACGCACAAATAGCCGGTGAACGTTGCCAACAAACAGCAAGTTGAGTGGCCGTGCTGGTCGTAGCGATCAGATTCGAGGGAGGTGTGCGACACACCAGGAGCACCTCCAAACGCCAGCAACTTCCCATCGGTACACTCGGCATTGTTCTGTGAACAACTACAGCACGTTTAAAGCACGCCGAGGCCGATGTTCCTCGGCGATGGCAACTAGACCTTGGTTTGCCAGGATTGCACGCGAAGTTTGGCCTCTCACTCCGATCTCTTCATGACACGTGTTCACCACAAATGCAAGACACTCAATTCCATCCTTCACCTTCAGAACACCCCTCTCAGAACAGAGCTGCAGGAGCCAGCAGCAAGATCCGACAAGCAGCCATTGATAGCGCATCACGGTCGGCGCATGCCTTTTATCTGACATAGCGGCCACAGCATGGCACTGCGTGGTTCCCGTAGAGCTAACAGACTCGGCATAAGGGTAGGAATCCACCTCGGACCTCTCGGTAGTCAGGATTGCCATACTCGAAGACAACTCCTTGTTAGTTGGCAGTCTTGGAGCCCGTGAAGGTGCAGTGTTCTGCGCTTTAGCCGGCTACAATGCTGTCGATGGACTGGCGCTCGGGCATTTGGTCGCCTCGCACTTGTCACCATGCCTGCACAATGCGCTGCCCCGCAGAGCCAGACTCCCCCACTTCCCCACGCCCGCTGCTGTTGACCTCCGGCCTATCAGTCTCCTTGATCTTTTACAGGTTTCGTCTTGGCTTCAGATCCCGTGAACGCCCCATCGCGTTCAACTTCTCCTTTCCCACAACGAAGGCGGATTTGTCCGATGAACGGCAGCAAACCGCAAGAGACGCTGAGATTCCTTGACGGACACAGCAACATCCAGCACCGCATTCCAGTCGCACGTCTTGACAACAGCGTACGTGTCGCTGATCTTCGGAGCTCGGTCTCATCTCTTTGCGTAGCCGTTCTCCAAGCCAGCAGGGCCGCGAGACAAAACATGTGCTATCTGCTACTGGTAGGCTGCTACCAATCTACCACTGAATTCCCACGAGATGCCATCGCTTTGCTGACCTTCACCTCCATTACCCACTGACATCACCACCAGGATTGACCCTTCCATTCCCAGCGCTGTGAGCTGCTCCCGACTCACTGCTGTGTCTCCCCCCATCCAAGCACGTGGCAAGATCTCCTTGCTTCGCTCGTTCATTTCCCAATCTCTACGTGGGAGATCGACCGGTCTGGTGGGAGCGGCGATCGACCAGCGCACAAGAGAGACATAGACCCCGGCTGCTGGCCACGAATCTTCCACTCGCTCTAGGCAGATCAAGAATGGGTTGTGGGCCCAGTGGGAAGAGCACTACACGATAAAGACATGCTCGTGCTGCGGGAGAACCAGCCGCAGCATCACTAGCGAGAAGGTCCTCTCGTGCGCGCACTGCAGCCTGACGTGAGGCCGCAACGTGACGTGAGCACCGCGCGCAGCATCAGTCTGAAGAGCGAGCACTTGCTCACTCGGGCTCCTGGAGTCCGGGTGTCCGGAGACGCCTACTCCGCGGTTGTTCGTTGCGCCTGAGCTTGCTCACTACCCATCAACCCGAAACAAAAAACGGCATGCCTTCTAGGGCCAGGACGGTACTTGGGGATCTCATGGTAACTTGGGGATATATCGAGGCGCGGAACTTCGGGCGCCTTGAAGCGCTTGGGCTTCAACTTGCGTTCACGGGCGCCATCCGCATAGCGCTCGCATCTCGCTCGCATCTGAAGGAGCGCAACATTCAGATTAGCGCCGCAGGTCGATGCATCTGACTCGGGCGTCGTCTGCTTCTTGCGAGCCGGACAATATTCGGCATACACGAGCGCAGTGATGCCAGTTCGCATTACACTGCTGCAGTCGCACTTGATTAACCCCCATACATATGCTTCTCCGGCAGCGTAAACCGTCACGGCCGTCCATTACGACCACTGGTCGACCAACTCTGGCGTGTCTGGGTGGCGGGCAGCTTCCTACCGCTTTCTTTCGGTGCGTCTGGCCTGCGCGAAGGGCTCAAGTCGTCGCGACCCACGACATGTAAAGTCGCTGCCAGTGACCAGGAGTATCTCGTGTCGGCACATCCTGCAGGGGATCCCGACCGAGTGCTGGTCGTATCTGCTATTACCCACTCACCTCCCCCAGTCACGGACAGCAATGGATGCACTGCATTGATTCACTTCCGAATCCGCTCGCTAGGCCTCGTGGCATTATCTCCGACAGTCTCTGCCGATGGCCAGCGCTAGCATGGGCTCGAATCCGTTCGAGCCACTGGAGCTCTCTGACGCAGGCGTGGAGCATCTCAAGGGGCTCGTACACGACCTCGTGAGTGAGCACATGCACAGTTATGAGTACTACGTACACCACGACCAGAGGCGACTGGACAGGGCCCGCTGGAAGGTGATCACGCAGCGCGAGAACCTCCGCGTGTTCGCCGAGCAACCCCATCGGGCACGGCGACGCAGCTCCGCTTCCAAGCACGAGGAATCCAGCACCAGTGAGCAGCCCGATGGCGACGCACTGGCGACCAACATCGACATGCCGGCGCTGCTGTTGACCGGCACAGTGGAGGGTTTGCTCGAAGACGTCATGTACGGCGTGCTCAACCCGACGGTGGTGTCCATGCGCGTCAAGTCTTCCTATGTGGGGGACAAGTTCGCGGCTTGTGCTGTGCTGGCCACGCTGGCGCAGCCAAGCGCCAGCGACCCGTTCCGCTCGCACACGGTCAAGTGGTTCGAAGGCGATCATCCCAAGGCACTACGAGCACTTGTCAAAAACCGCGACTTTGTGTACATGGAGGCCACGGGCTTGACGCAGCTCAGCACGGGAGAAACGGTGGGCTACCACGTCATGCACTCCATTGACTTCCCCGAGACGGCTGCGACGAACAGCAATGTGCGTGGCAAGATGGCTGTCTGTGCATTGTTCTGTCAGAGAAACGAAGGCATCGTGGACGTCTTCACCAAGACGATCGCGGACCCTGGCGGCCGTGTCCCGCGCGCCATTGCAGTCCATATTGGCGCGATTGCACTCGCGTCAGCTCAGAACCTCGTGCACTGCGCGCGCATGAAGAAGCTCACGTGGCTGCTGACGCACCACAGCAAGTCGACCATGACGCGCCGAACCGCCGACGAGCAGCTTCCAGGTTCCAGTCATGTCTACGGGGCGCGTTGGTGCGTCGTGTGCAACGAGAGGATGGCCACGAAGCGCTTTGGGGACACTACAAGACACATGTGCGCGCTGTGCTCGCAGCCAGCGTGCTCGGCGTGCCTGGTGCGTCAGGACCTGAGCTTCGTTGCTCTGGACGGAGGGCTGCGACGCCAGCACGTCCGATTTTGCGCCCTCTGCTCTAACGAGGCTGTCCGAAGTAGTGCCCGCTCAATTGCCGTGGAGGAGATTGTGGCCTCGCAGCTGGAAGAGTTGCAGACGCCCAGGCGGACGATGTATGCGCATGGGCAGGCTTCAGTCACGCCGAGCTCCAGTCCGTAGGCGAGAGAACACAGGAATCCCGCGAGCAAGGTGCCGTGCAGCCACCCTCGGAAGGTGGTTGTGATGCACCTTATGCAAGTAATACCAGCACCTTGTCGCCCACTGGTGCAGCGCGTTCAGGTCGTCGGAAAGGTGGCGCCACACAGGAGTCCTGGGACGGCCCGGGACGGTCGAACGACCACCGTTCGTTGACATGATGCGCACACGAGTCCGGTGAGCGAGGAAGGCTCTCTCCATCGCCACCAAGCCGAGCGCAGGAGGAACAGGGAGGCCAAACCGCGCGAGAGTGGCCGCCGTCTGCAGCACAATGTCGCTGAACTCGCCGTCCCCCGTCATCCACGCTCGAACGCGAACATGGTACCGAGGCCCTTGGAGCTCGAAGACCATCCGTAGACAGGCGCACCAGACGTCTAGCTCCAGGAGGGTGACCAGCTCCGTACGGGTTGAGACCCATGGGGGTCCGGTCAGTTCCTCTAGGACCCCGGGCATAGCGGCCTCGCCAGCGGAGACGGAGCGGCGGCAGTGCGGACACGAGCGGAGGTAGTCGACTGAGGTGGGGAACTCGTGGTTTAAGGCGCCGCGAACGGTGATCTCGACCTTGCTGTGGCGGAACGAGGAGAGCAGGCGGAGATCGAGGGCCAGGACGGTACTTTGGTAGCTCATGGAAACTTAGAAATATATCGAGGTCAGCACCTTAGCCCGCTCTTTTTCGCATGTTGCCACGGCCGCTTTTTGGTCTTGCCGATTCGTGTGCTGTGGTTCCAACCCAAAGTCGTCGTGGCAGACCCCGCTTGGCGGATGGGTTCCCGGGCTCCAATGCCATCGAGTCGGATACCAGTGCTTCACGTAGCGGAAGCGCCGGTCTCCGTGTAGTTCAAATCCAAACTAGCAGTTTGCCATTCGCGTCGATCTCCAGCTTGCAGCCTGTGCCGAAAACTGTTGGAGCAGACAGGAACTGAAAGCCCAGAAGGAAGAAATGCAGAAACCATGTCCTCGCTGTCTCGCTCGTAGAGCAGGAGGAGCGGCGCACGGGGCAAGCCCGCAGTTGGGAGCCTAGGACTGAAAGGCAAACCCATGCATCCATCAGTGCGGACCCTTGCCAACTCTGTGGGGTATTCTCCGATCTGAAGGCTGCCTGTTCCGAAGCAGCGCGAGTTGGTTGCTGGTGGCAATTCACCTCGCCTTCTTCAGAGTCACCTCGTGCGCGTTGGCCTGGACTCTAGCATTGCTGCGTCACACTGCGACTCGAAACCACTAGTGTCATATGCGCGATCAAAGCAAGGCAACTCCAGGTCGCGGGTGAAGTCTTGACGGCGAATTTCCCGGGGACGCTTGGTGTCTCGCAGTGGACTGCCTCAATGCTGCTACCCCACAGTTCTCTGGGCATCATACTCATTCACCACGGCATAAGAAGTCCTTACTCTTTTGTTGGAGATGTTGGAAAAGACGCTGGATTGTCCCTAAGATCACGCAGCCACGCTGAAGCGCCAAACCAATCGCGAAGTGAAGTGCTGACAAACGTGTTGGGCCTGTGTTCCACCTTCGCCGGTATTGCTGCAGCTGCCTTCGTCCACACAGATCGCACGTCCTCTTCCGGCGGCGGCAATTCTTTCGCTGCCATCAGAAAAGCGAGCTAGCCAAGTTCATCACCACGAGGTGTTTTACACGTGACAAAGCACATGTCGTCGTCCTGCACGTCGTCTGCGTTATCCGCTACTTCATCCACCAAATCCTCCTCTCGCCCGTTGTTTGCCACCAGCTGCATCGTTTCCCTGGTGGCGCCCTCACTGCGAACCCAAGGCGGCCACTGTTCATCAGGAGTATCGAGCAGGAACTTAGCGAAACGCGGACTGCGCGGCTGGAGTGAATTGCCTGCCTCTCACAGCAGAAGCAAGTTGTGCTTGGGGATCTGTTGGGGTGTGGGGCTCCCGAAAACCGACGCCAAACCGGAAGAGGGTCGACGCCCGGGCTCTGCTGTTGTTCTAACGCCATTTCACGTGGATGTCGCGTGTGCTTCGCGTCGGGCATCGTCGCAGCGCCGGACCAGTTGAGCCCAACACACCTTTTCCGGGACAGGGATGCGAGCGACACGCAGAGTAGCGCAAACGCACCTGCCAGTGCTCATGCGTGGTGGACCAATGGCTGTTATAGACGAAATGCTGACTCCCGTGCACCTCGAAGCCCATGGCGTAGCGCGCGGAATAGACGTCCACCTCCAGCTTTCGCCATGCAGTGACCCTGCTCGCCTTGAACGCTGTGCGCGAAGACGGCCACCGCTGGCCCTTGAAGTCCTCAGCAAACGAGGCAGCTGCATAATTGCACCTCGAGGAGCTCCGCCGGCAATGCGGACATGCGCGAAGGTCGGCGAGCGGCGTCGAGAAGAGGTGGCCCAGCAGGCAGCGCACCTCCACCATGCTCGTCGGCGATTCCCAGCCTGGCAACACAAGCATGCACTCGCGGCGATCTGAACTGAGAACCCTAATATTGTGGTTCTCAGTTCTGAGTATGGTGTAGAATGTTGGCCAATCGAAGATGATTCGGAAGTTACATTACGTGTCTCGTGCCACCGAATCCAGAGGACCTCGTCCGATGTGTGATGTGTGCAGCTGATCAGGTTTGAGATGCCGTCGTAGTCCTCTCCGCCTGCGTCACCAGCGTCGTTGTGAACTTCTTGAGTGTTGCTTCGTCAATCTACAGCTCTGATCGATGTTGATGAAGGGAGTGTAGGTGCGTCGCGGAGAACTGGGCGATGGCTTGTGCCAGTGCGGCGACCTCTGAAGGCGGCTGCGTTGCGGGACTTCCAGATCCCCAGCAGGAAACGCCCTCGAAAGCAGAACCAGATCGTGAGCAATAACTCCAAGTCGTCAGTCCCCTGTTCGTTGGTGATTTCCTCCGAGCTTTCGAGGAGCTTAGTCCAGGCCGAGTGTTTTCGTACTAGCGGGGACCAGATTGACAGAAGGCGTTGCCACACCTGGTGTACTCGTCGGCACTACCAAAAGCAATGCTGCTGAGTTTCCGAGACGTAGTAGCCTGTCCTGTGGCGTGCTGTCGGGTCGGTGAATCCCTGGTGCAGAAAGAAGGGGACCTTGACCGGGAGGAGACGGTGGAGCGAGCGCGCTCGGATGTCGTAGACCGTGGGCAATCTCCCCGCCGAGTTGTGAATAGCACTGCCGAGTGGAACCAGAGGTGTTCTGGCGTGCATTTGAGTTTGGCACTTCGTGCTGTCCAGATCGGGCTTGCAGGGTGGAGAAACTTTGTCCAATCCGTTTTCCTCAGACACGGGGAGAGCGGCGTCTAGTTTCTCCGCGCGCCTCGATCTCCGCCTGCTCTCCTCGTTCCGCCACAGCAAGAACGAGATCACCGTTCGCGGCGCTGATAACCACGAGTTCCCCACATCAGTCGACTACCTCCGCTCGTGTCCGCGCTGCCACCGCTCCGTCTCCGCTGGCGAGGCCGCTATGCCCGGGGTCCTAGAGGAACTGACCGGACCCCCATGGGTCTCAACCCGTACGGAGCTGGTCACCCTCCTGGAGCTAGACGCCTGGTGCGCCTGGTGCGCCTGGTGCGCCTGTCTACGGATGGTCTTCGAGCTCCAAGGGCCTCAGCAACATGTTCGCGTTCGAGCGTGGATGACGGGGGACGGCGAGTTCAACGACATTGTGATGCAGACGGCGGCCACTCTCGCGCGGTTTGGCCTCCCTGTTCCTCCTGCGCTCGGCTTTGCTGGGACATACAGCAAGAAGTCGGGGAAGCAGCAGCACCTCGGCTTCCGGAGCACCTTCAACCGCCAACACCTCTCCGTGGACACCCCAAGCCGCGTGCTCCAGCGCAGGCATCCGTGCAAGCAGTGCGCGAAAACAAATCTCGTCCCAGAGCCGCAGGGAAGCCAAAGCGTACTTCGTACTACAGCAAGGGACCGACCGGCAGTTGATCAAGGTGCGCCAGGGTGAAATCGTGCGCACACTGCGGACCACCAGGAGTTCTTCAATTCACTCCAAGTGTTGAGTCCAAGTTGAAGTGAACCAGTTCCTCGTCACACTAACCTTCGGCATCGGATGTGAGAATATTTGGTTGGATCTTACGAGCTACAGTCGCACGCTGAGTCGAAAGACGGGTCTTGGACGAAGACGCCAAACCACGGGGACTGCGAACATCGATGCCATTGTGACCAGGCGAACGCGCAGGTTCTGAACACGGCGAAAGACGAAGGTTACAGATCCAAGCACAAGCAACTCAGACCATCCACAGGTTGGAGCAAGCGCCTGACAATACATGCCCTCCGAGCGCGTCCAGGGACTACCAACTCAGCGTGCAGAACCTGAAAGGTAAGCCCATGCATCAATTGAACACGCAGAGCCAAGCCACCCCCAAGAGATCGTTTGCCAGCCCTGCCGACGAGACAAAGGCGAGGGTGGGTGCCAGCTCGCGCTAACAGAGCTCACCGACGGAAGGTTCAGGCCGAATCGCTTGCTCCTCGGTCTCGAGATAGACGGTCTCGACCCTGACCTCATGGTCGCTTGGGAGTGCAACAGCGGGCATTACCATAGTTCGAAGGCGATGATTCATGGAGGCAAGGTCGCAGCCGCGCTGCGTCACCGGAACCAATGCTCTCGCGTGCCGTTGAGCCTCCTTCGGACTGCACTCGCAAGCCCTCAGCATCAATGCTTCTCATTCGGTAGTCTGCGTATACAAACGTCCGGTGGTTCCGGCCACGTGGCCGCTGATGCTGAAGTGTTCGCCCCTCTAGCTTTAGCTTCTCGCTCTCTTCTCCCAGTGCACGCCACACGCCACGCACTTCCACATCTCGCTGCGTCTTCCAACAAGACCCAGCAGCATGTGCATGCAGCAGCCTAGCAAGGAGAACACGGACGCGGCGTACGTTGCCAACTGGGGCAGCGGGTGAGAAGTGTGTTGTCACTTCTGTTCGAGGTGGAGCTCAACCAAAGCTGGGAGGAGAGAGCCGCAAATGATCGCGGAGCGCACAGCAATCCCGAACCTGCCGCACTTGGACAGCACTCGCCCAACTGGCCGACTGGCCGCGCTGGCACGGACCTGGCTGACGACTGAGAAGGAGCCGCAGCGTTGCCCGCGCTCGAAGTGCTTGCTTTGCCTGCGGGGATGGAGCGAACCCCACGCCAACTGCACAGCGTTTGCACGCTGTTTCCCCAAGAGCGCTCGACACGAACACGTGAGTGAGCTCACGCGCAACGAACAACCGCGAAGTAGCCATCTCCGGCCACCCGGACCCCAGGAGCCCGAGTGAACAGGTCTCCCTTCTTCAGGTAGATGCTGCGCGCGGCCTTCACGTCAGACTGCAGTGCGCGCACAAGAAGACTTTCTTACTGGTGATGCTGCGGTTGGTTCTCCCGCCGCACAAGCATGTCTTCATCGCGCAGTGCTCTTCCCACCGGGTCCACGCCCCGTTCTTGATCCGCCCAGAGCGACCGGAAGACTCGTGGTCTTGCGCAGCCAGCAGCCAAGTCCTCCCCCCCCCTGCGCGCTGCTCGATCTCCCACGCAGAAAAGCGCTTGGGAGACGGAGCGAGCCACTGGAGCGAGGAGATCTTGTCGCGTGCTTGGGGCCTGGAGACCCAGCAGTGGCTCGGGAGCAGCGCGTAGACCTGGGAACGAAGTGTCTGAGCAGCTAGTGGTGCAGAGTAGTGTTGGCTATGATTGGCCAATCCTGGCGTTGATGGCAGTGGGCAGTAAGTAGAAAGCACTAGGCCAAGCAGCAGTCACATGGCCGGCGACACGATGACTGGAGCGCTCGCCCCGCAGGTGTTCCTGGCCTTCGACGACTTCTCGGGCGCCGGCAAACGTAAGGCGCCTGTGTCTCCTAGCCGTCTCCGTTCCCTGTATGCGACCACGCGTCGTGCGCGCGTCGCACTGCGCCCGCTTTCCCGGCTCATACCGTCTGCTTCTCGTCGTCTGTGTGGTGCTATCTGCGCGTCCAGACGTCCTGCGCTTCGCAGAGCTCGCGGGTCTCACCACCACGGAGCCCGCGTCCTCCCCGCTGCCTCCTTCGCTTGCCCACAACGTCCAGGTCTGGCATAAGGCGGCGTCAAAGGCCGAGACGCAGCGACCGCACGTCTCCTTCATCGTGGTGAACACTGCGGCAGTGGCCGAGGCGCAGCTCTGGACGCTCGCGGACGCGCTCGTGACGGCGCTGAGCGACGCCGACGTGAGCATTCTAACCATCCTCGCAGCGCTGCACCTCCCGTACGCCAAGGAGAGCAGCCGCGACGTGCCGAGCGTCTACCACAGCGCTCTGAACGTGGCTTCCACCGCAGCGCACGATCTTCAGCTCAACACGACGGCCTTTCCGCCTGCGGACGCGGCCTGGGAAATCAAAGACCGCTTCTTGTCGGCGCTGCTGCATCTGCTCAAGGTGGAGCACTCCCCGTGCACGCATCTCCTACTAGCCAAGGGCTACAAGCCTGGCCGCGATCTCTCCGGCACCTACGAGGTGCAGATCCATCATCTCCATCCCTTGCTTCCTCGAGAGAGCGTTCCCATGCCGTGCTAACCTGTGGGTGTGCTGAATGACACAAATCGGATTGCATCGCAGGCTGCGGACGCTCTGGGACGAGCCCTACAGCTCTTTACAAGCGACTGCGTGACGGTGGACCAGCAGGAGATGCAGCGAGCGCTGCCGCGGCTGCTGGCCAAGGACAAGGAGCTCGGCGCCGGCAAAGAAGCAGCCAACGACCACCTCACACTGCTCTACCACTAGAGCAAGTCTTGCGAGCTAGGAGATACGAGGGTCGAACGAGTCGACGGCAGCCGCAGGGTTGGTTGCTCGCTTTCCAGTGGCTGGCTTTGTTGTTTTTTTTCCTTTCATTTTCTCGAGTCTCGGGCGCCAGTTGGCTGGTGCTTCTGCTTCTGCTTCTTCATTCTCTTCTCTCACTCTTTCTCGCCTGGAAGTGACCACCTCCCGTGTCCTCGTCTCGCAACTCCAGCTCGCAGCTCGCAGCTCCAGCTCACTTCCCTTGACGTTCGTGATCCAACCAGCTGAGACCTTCAGGACGGAGCCACAGACCACAGACAACAGCACAGTCTACTCCATGAGCATGACGACCTTGCGCTTGGTGGTGCGGTTGACAGCGGCGGCCAGCGCGTCGTCAAAGTCCGCGAACTTGTACGTCTCTATCCAGGTGCGCAGCTTGCCGGCCTCCATGAGGCTCGCCAGCTCGGACAGCATGGCCGCACGCTCCTCCACGCTCGACTCCTTCACCCACTCGCTGAGCCAGAAGCCCTTGAGCGTAATGTCGTTGAAGATGAGCGCCGCCGTGCCGGCCGCCACGGGCTCCTTGCCCATGCCGCCGTAGGTGACGTGCACGCCCTTCTTGGCCAGCACCTTGGCCATCTCGAGGCTCGTCTTGCCGCCCACGCAGTTGAGCGCCAGCTTGGGCGCCGGCAGGTCCGACAGCAGCTCCTTGAACTTGGCCGAGCCCACGTAGTCGGCCGAGCACACCACCGTGGCGCCCAGATTCTTGAGGTGCTCCACCGTCACGTCGTAGTCGCCGTCCTCGCGCACAATGTTCACCGTCTTGATGCCGCGCAGAGCCGCCAGCTGGATCACCGCCTGGCCCACGGCGCTGTTGGCGCCGTTCTGGATCACCACGTCACCCTTGCTCAGCGTCACAAAGTCTGCCAGCATGCGGTAGGCCGTGGCCGGGTTCACAGATAGCGTCGCCGCGTCCTCCACCTTGATCTTGTCCGAGATCTTCATCACGTCAGTGCTCGGCGCCACGGCCTTGCTGCGCCACGTGCCTGCTCACAGCGATACAGCGATAGAGTTAGTGCTTGGCGACTGGACCGCACCGCTACCCACTGCATACAGCCACGGCAAAGTGGAGAACGCACCGAAGCCAGCTTGGGTGGGGATGACGCGGTCGTTGACCTTCACGTTGGTGACGCCAGCGCCCACGGCCGTGACCACCGCCACGCCCTCGTTACCAGCCACGGCCGGGAACGTAGGCTTAATGGCGTAGGCACCCTGGATCTGCGAGAGGTCCGACACGTTGATCGGCGCCGCCAGGAACTTGAGCGCCACCTGGCCCTTGGCCGGCGCCACCTCCTTGTCGTCTGCCTCCGTCCTGCGCCACAAGAGAGCCAAAGCGGGGAGAACACGTGAGCCACACACACCCTCTCTCTCTCATCCCCTCCGCCCCGCAGCGCCGGCGCCAGACAAGCACCGGCAGCGGGGCAAAGCGCGCTTCCCCTCCACGGGAAGCAGTCGTTCCGGGGGTCCAGAGCGTTGGTCCGAGGCCCCCTCGGCGCGCCGACAAGCCACGTACGTGAGGACCGCCATGGGGTGGCCGTACTCCGCGTAGCGGATCGTGCTCATGGAGCGCAGCGCGCGCGTCTTGCCCTGCGCGGCCAGGCTCTTGGCGATGCTGGCGATCATCTTGCTGCTCTTCCCGGCGTGTGCGTGCGTCCAAATCTCTGGAGGCCACACACGGAAGCCCGAGTCGGGGAGCGCCTGAGAGCCGCTCGCTGCCCAAGTCTAAATTTCGGCGCCAGCCGGGCGGGGAATGACTTGCGGTTTGTAGCAAAGTCTCTAAAAATAGACTCTCGTTCCGTTGATCCAGCGCGTTGGCTCGGGCCGAGCTGCCCGGCAGCAGCGAGCGAGCGGTCGGGGGCAGCAGTCACCCGGGGTACACCGGTTGGGCCCGCACGCGAACGTGAGCGCGCTTGAGCGTTTCAAGCGCGCTTGGGGTCGGCGACAGAGTGTGTGTGGATACCGGTATTGGTGACTGGTGCTGGGCGGAGGCGCGTCCAGGAGCTGCGTGCTCATTGTCGCTTTCTTCTGGGTGTCAGCGTGTAGTGTTGTTGGTCCGTTTGGCTGTTTGGCTGTTTGGCTGTTTGGCTGTTTGGCTGGCTGGCTGTTTGGTGTGGCCTCTACCTTTTCTGTGCGTGTGCTTCTGCTGTCTCCCGATGATTATGTAAAGTTTGAGATCCGTCAATTAGGCCTGGGGGGTCACCGTGCTTCGGCGCGGTGCTCGGGCCGATACTGTGGACGATTTTCTAGTTGATGGGAACGCACCCAACTCGGGCGTCTGGCGCGTGGCGTGGCTGCCGCGAGACGCCCTGCATGTTCGTAGCTGTAGCTGCATCTCCTGTGCGTGCGTGCGTGCGTCGTGGCGCGGGGTTCTCAATGATCAACTGAAATAATCTTTGAGACCTGAATCACCATGTGGACAACATGCTTCCCTGAGAGATCCCCTCCCCACCACCCCCGTAGCTCTAACGAACGCTGTAAATGAAAGCCCTCAACCCAATCTACTCCATCGTTGCTCCAGTCCTTGCGGATTCTTCTTCTACTTGCTCTTCGATGGCCTCTACGACAGCCCGCGCCGTAGCCGCCACAGCTCGCTCTGGCATGGGCGACAATTGGCCTGACCGTGGCAAACCTGGCGGTTGAGCGCTTCTCTTACTAGCCAGCAGCATCTTCCGCTTCGCCGAGCTCTTGGGCAGGGGGCTGTTGCGTCCGGGGCTTTTGCACACTACTCCACGGCGCCGAGGGCTCTTGGGGGCGGCTGGAGAGCCTGGCGGGAAGAGCTCTTCCAGCACGCCACGCTTCTCGCGACTCCAGCTCGTGAGTTCATGACGCAACTGCGCCACCTTCTGCTGCGGTGGGTTGTGGAAGAGCAGCGACTCCTGCAGCGCGTTCATGGTGCCACTCAGATATTGCACGCGCAGCTGGATGAGGTCCTCGTCCTGGAAAACTAGCAGCTCCGCCAGCGTCTGCGTGCGCACAGCCACCTGCGAGCGCTGACCGGGTTGCAGTACGCTCAGCTCGCCAAAGAGCTGTCCGCTGGCCAGCACCGCCACCGTCACTTCCTCCGCGTGCTGCAGCTCCGAAGCCGCCATGGCTTGTGCGTTGGTTACAAGTCGCGGGTTTGTGAGCATCCAGCCGTTGTCCAGCACCCAGGAGCCATCAGTGGAGCCCTCGCCGTTGGAATGACGCGAGCCTGGCCGTGTGGATGCCACGGAGGCCGGAGGAGGCATGGCGATAATCTTGCGTACCTGGCAGACCCCCTTCTTGATCATAAAGAGCTGCTTGACCACGTCGCCGGCACGCAACGCGTCCACGCCTGGATCCACGAGCTTGGCGCCCGAGACGGCTGCCAATGCACTCAGCATCTCCTCGGAGCACGACTCGAAAGCGCGGCAGCGTCGAAGGAACTCCAGTCGGTCTTCTAGCACACGCTCCTCATGCTCACGCAGGACCTTGATGTACACATCCACGTCTAGCAGGAGACAGTTCACTTCTCCCAGACACGAGTACGTGGCCACTTCCCGGGCGCTCAGCGAGCTGCCGCCGCGGTTGGAGACGCTGGGACCACTAGCCAGCAGTCCAGCGACCGACTGTGAGGACGCCATGCGTAGCATCTGCGGCGAATTCGCCACGGAGCCCGTGCGGGAGCGCAGCAAAGACTGCCGTCGTGCGCGGTGGCGTAGTGTGCCCAGCTTGCCGTCGGTGTTGGTGGCACTGAAAGGCTCGAGGCCGATGGTGTCGCCCTGGTAAAGCGTCCGGAGCTCGCGAGAGCTCGAGCCCTGGAAGCTCACGGCTTTGACGAGCGGTGCCACGGCGTCCAGCACGACGTAGTAGCTTGGCGAGTGCTGGCCTTGCTCCACGACAACTTGATCGCTTTCGAAGCGCCAGTACGAGGCTTCACGCAAACAACGCTCCACCATTTGCACTCGCATGCCGCGGAAGAAGCTCCAGGAGCGTGCCAGACGCGCCGCCTCCGCCACGTCGGCCGAGGAGCGGCTTTTACCAGGCTCCTGCTGCAAGAACCGCTCGAGCCACGCCTTGTTAGTGCTCTCCAGCGCCGCGGAAGCTAGAGACGCCGCAGCCGAATTCGAACTCTGCAACGCTGTTCCGGACGGAATGGCGCTCTGCACGGGGCTCCCAGATGCCTCCAGCATGGCTGAGGGGCTCGCAAGCTCACTGGTGGCGACCGTAGCGGCTGCAATAGGTGTCGGCGCGTGCCGCAACGAGTCTAGCCACGTGTAGTCGTGGATGGCCTCCTCGAACTTGCCCATCTCTTTCAGCACGCGCGCGCGACTCTCGATAAAGAGGGGGTTGCGTGCGTCCAGCTTGAGCGCCTTGGTGAAGTCGCGCACAGCATCAGCATGCCGTCCGAGCGCGTAGAGAGCGCAACCGCGATTGTAGAGCGCAGGAGCCGCGTGCTCTGGGTCGCTGCGTGAGCAGGCCGAGAAGTCCTCGGCTGCCTGCTCGAACTGCTGCAGGCGGTGCAACGCGTAGCCGCGCGTGAACTGCGTGGACACGGAACGTCGGCTCTTGGAGGCCGAGCCACCTCCGCGAAGTGCGGAGACCGGCGTCGGTGACATCACGCTGGAGACGGTGGGAGCGTAGCCACCATGCGCCGACAGCGTCTTGCGCAGTAGCAGTGATGACTTGGCCACGATCTCGCTGAAGATCTCGGGCGGACGGTGGGCCACATTGCGCGCCGACAGCTCGGCGTCCTGACAGTGGCAAGCCAAGCCAAGTGCCGGCACACGCATCAGTCCAGAGCTGCCGCGCCTCAAGCTTCAAGCAGCAAAGGTGCACGTGCAACATCTCGATCAAACAGGGACGCACATTCGAGAACTTGCCCTCGATGGGTGTCAGGCAGCGCACAGGGATGGCTGGCAGCGGACTCGGTAGTCCAGGCGGCCTGCCGCGGCCTGTGAGGTTCCCTTTCCGACCGGTGCGGGGTCTGGCGCTGTCTGGCTTGGCTGGGCTTGCTGGCAGGGCCATCACGTCGTGCCAGGCCGCATGGTGTGGGCTGTGGGGCTTGGAAGGACGGACGACTGCAACGCGTGTTCGCTGACAGGAGCATGGGTCAAGGTTGGCTATTTTTGCTGCCTTGGCGAAGGTGAAAGCGCGGTGGATCAGGTGTCGAAGGGAGTGGGGAGCGACGAAGCGGACGCGTGGGTGTGGTTACCGGTGGAGCAGGGTGGAGAACTCGCGGCGAAGAAGACATGCTAGCCACGCCCACTTCAATGTGAGCGTCGTCTGGTCAAGAAGTGGCTCCTCTTGATTTGTCCTGCTGGGTGATCCGAGCCGGGCCCCACAGTTCCACTTGGAGGATAACCATCCACGATGGGACGCCGCACGCTCCGGTTCTCCGGCGCTCTGCAAGCCGCAGTCGTGATCCGCGTCGGTTTGCACGCACCGGGCGATGGCTTCGCGGGCCAGGGACCCTGACGCATGCGGTTCAAGGCTGCTCGATCTGGAGGGCATTGCATTGAATTGGTTGGTCTCCTACCACGTGGGATGCGTTGCATTGGTAACGTACACGAAGCACTTGGCTTGCTTCGCTTGCCACAGCAGCGAGCGTGGAGCAGCACGCTTGCGAGAGAGCCGTTTGCTCGTGTGTGGCGTCAAACGCGAGCTCCGCGGCGAGCTCTCCCTCCTCTCCGCCGCACAGTAAATGACGCCACTTCCTGCTGTTCCGAGGAAGCCATCCAAGCGAAAGCTGGCAACGGCTCGCCTGGTACTTGCGCCTCAGAGGCTGCGAGGCGCAAACACCTAGCATAGAAGTGGCTGCCGGCTTGGCGCTTTGCTAGGATTTTGAGATGGGACTGTCTCCTCCCCCGCCTTCATCCAGCACGCAGCATGGACCCCGCCTCGGCCATTTCCGCTTCGACTGCACTCAGCTCACAGTCTCGCGATGGCGACGGCGACGAGCCCATTCGGGTCACTGCGGCTATCGCCGGGAGACGCCGCCAGCCTCAAGGAACTCACGCAGGCCTTCGTGGAGAGGCAGGTGCTTAGCTACGAGCGCTATGTGGAGCGGGAGCAGCGCCATCTGGACCAACACCGATGGAAGCTCACCGCACACAAGGAAGACGTCCGAGTCTTCATCGAGCGGTTCGCGCACGAGCGGGGCAAGAGCGCCTCTGTATCAGTGGCAGCCACCCACGCAGAGGAGGCCCAGCCACAGCGTAAGCTCACGGACGTGCCGCCCATGCTTGTCGTGGGGACGCTCCAAGGCACAGTGGAGGACGCCATCTACGGCCTCATGACGCCCACCGTGGACGACATGCACCTCAAGTCCTTCTACGTGGGGGACCAGCTACCTCAAGGCGCCGTGCTTGCGACGCTCGAGAGCCCGAGCACTGAGCACCCGTTCAGGTCGCACACCATCAAGTGGGCTGCGGGCTACCAGCTGCCTGTTGTGCGCAGCATTGTCAAGAACCGCGACTTCGTCTACATGGAAGCCTGTGGTTTCGCTGAGCTGAGGTCGGGTGAGAAGGTGGGCTACCATGTGCTACACTCGGTGCACTTCCCCGCCACGCACGAGCTGTCTGGTTTCGTGCGTGGCAACCTGTCAACCTGCGGCATTTATCGCCAGCGCAGCGACGGCGTCGTGGAGATCTTCGCCAAGTCCATGCTGAACCCGGCTGGTTCCGTATCGCGTCCGCTGGTCATCAAACTTGCCGCGACTTCTCTCCTGTCGTGCACCAATGTCGTTCGCTGCGCTCGCCGCAAGAAACTCGCGTGGATGCTCCGCCGACGCACTACGAACGTCGATGTCTGGTCCATGACGCTGGTTAGCAATGGACCCATGTGCACGAGTTGCGGCGGCCGGCCAGGCGTGTTGGGTACCAAGTTCGGCGAGTGCTCGTTGTGTCTGCGTCCGCTGTGCTCGCCATGCAAACAGAAGGAGGAGCTGGGGATCGTCGCGTCCAACGGCAGTGTGCATGGCCGCAAGTTGAGCTTTTGCATCGGTTGTCTCGGGAATCTGGACCACGTGAGCGCACGCACTTTCATCCATGACGAGTTCGTGACGTCACGAGGAGGCATGAGCGACTGGGGCGGCAACGTATCGATCGAGGTGCGCAAGTTCCAGTCCGCATGACCGAGCTTTGAGCTGTAGGTAGGCTCTTTATTACAGATTTCAGTGAAAATGTCACCTTATGATTGTACTATCTACTATATAAGAAATAGACCAAGAAGACCAAGAACGACTCATTTGTCATCGGATGCGTGCCCACCGATTTACCCAATCTCAGACAGCTAAAGCTTTGAACGCGTGCAGTGCATCGATGGTTGTCACCGGAACACTTCCCGGGGCAACGTCCTCTCGATCGGCCTCGCCTGAGAAAGCTCAGCGCCACCAACAAAACTCAGTCCTTGCGTTCTTCCGGAACAAGAGCACCAGCACACTGTCCGACGGGGTTGTGTTCTCGCGCGTGACTCAAGAAGTCCGAGTCGTGCAGTATGATATGGCGGATTCTCTACCGAGCGGGGATCACCTTCAAGAAGGGCTGCACCAGAATGTGAATGCTGTCGTCAACAAGGTGGCGTTCCTCAAGAGCGAAGTGCACGGCGAGGGAGCCTGGCGTCATTCTGGCGTGAGGGGAGGCGTCCCCAAAAAGAAGTCCTGATCGGACCGAGATCATCGTGGGGCCAAGATCCTCTCCACCCAGGTAACAGGGCTGACCATCGGAAGAAATCGCTCGCAGTGAGTCGGAATCCCAGAAAAATGACATTTTCTCTGAAATCTGTATGTAATAAGATACTTTGTATGGGACCGACAAAACGATCACACGGTCATTACAGCGCTCAGCGGCTTGCGGGCGTAGGAGTCCGCCTCTAGGCCGAAGCACTGCGCGTCGCTGACGTTGGTGTCATTGCTGTGGCTGCTGCGATAGAGCTCCAGACGAATCTCCTTGCCGAGAACGGGTGCTGTGAGCACGTTGGTGAGGAAGCTGCCGCTCGGGAAGTTCTCCGAGAGGTGGACCATGCTGTCGTCCACGCCACTGCCCTCGACGGCGCGGAGAACAGCGAAGCCTCCCGGAGGCAGGTAGAACTTGGTTAGATGCACCGCCACGTACGCGCAATTTTCTCCTTTTACGACTGGGAACGACACAAAAGGCGCCATACTCCCGGGTGGTGCCTTGTTGAAGGCATCTTCAAGCGCCGGGCAGTCCAGGCTGAGAGAAAGCGCCTCGATACTCAAGCCCTGCGTTGGTGAGCTTGAAGTCGGGTCCGGGGACTGGCCCGCTGTCGTGTCTTCCACGGACGTCGTGGACAAAACCGAGGACGTGTGCTGGCTTGTGTCGGCTTCCAAAGCTTTATTCTGGCTCATAGCATACACCCCTGCCACGACGAAGAGCAGCCAGCCAGTGAATCCGAGCGCGTACAAGACCCGATGTTTCGTGGTGTTGCCCTGCTGGGGCTGCAGCCTCTCGTACGGCAGACGGACGACTCCGTCGTACATCTCTTCGCGGTGGCGGTGGCGGTTCCTGCAGGCTAACTTGGCTATTGACAACTGGGACCGCCTGGCAATCACCGACTTGTGCTCACGCTGCGAACTGTGAACGGAGTGTCATGCGCCTCCACTCCTGGGGATGACGGCATGGCAGCGAGGAGGGGGACGCCTCCGCCCTATCAATAGGTGGCTATGGCTCAGATCGCAGTCGCAGCAGTCACACACGTGTTTGGATCTACTCAGGCTCCTGGTGCTCAGCGCCGCTCCTGATCTCGTCCGCGCGCTGGCATTTCTCCTTCGGAGCAGATCCGTTGTGCGGTTGGTCTGAGAACGCGATCGTGGGATGAAGCGACTGCAAGTCCAAGGACCAGCAGAGCCCAAGATACGGTTGCTGCTGAGGTCGCGAGACTCTCCTGCAGTCATCGCATGCCGTCTGACAGCCACGCGACTATATTTACGACCAGCGCGTCCTCCATGCTTTTGCGAGCGCTGCTCTGCTTCAGCTAGGCAGAACTCGCAACAGCGTGGTCGGGGGCGTGATATCAAATGTGGGATCACTCCGGGTCTGCGGCTTCCCGCAGCGATCAGCACCCCATTACTGCTGGCTGTGGACCCACCGCGGAGCTTTGCTTGCCGCTAGAGGAGGAATGCAGCCAGGCCTCTATGCAGCGCCTCGGGGTGGCAGTTCGCACGGCGGACAATGTCCTGCTCGCCTGCGCCTCCCGGCCTGGAAGCCACAGTCCCTGTTTGCTGATGTACGGTGCAGAAGCGAGGATTCAGCTTCAGCTCCAACCGTGGGATCGATAGCACAGTCCGGAATCGCACCTCAGTCTCTGCGCTTGGAGCTTGGAGCTTGGAGCTTGAGCTGGCGTCTGCCATTCGACGACTGGCATCCGGGCGGGGACGCGCTGCGGACCGATGACAAGCTCCGCGAACCATGGGAGCTCGTTCAAGCCGCTGCACCTCTCAAGCATCGACACCTCGTGGCTGCAGAGCCTCGTAAAGGTCTTTGTGAACGAACATGTGCAGGACTACGAGCGCCACGTGCACCAGGACCACCGCCACATGGACAAAGACCGCTGGAAATTGGCCACCAAGACCGGGGACCTGCGCGTGTTCTCGGAGCGGCCACTGCGTCAGCGCAGCAAGAGCGGTTCGCATATGACCGGGTTCTCCACACTGAAGGGGGAGGCGGGTGCCACGGTGCGTACGGCGCTGGCAGATATGCCGGTGCTGCTCTTGGTGGGCTCGCTGCAGGGCTCTCTTGAAGACGTCATGTACGGCGTGCTCAACCCGACCGTGGAGTCTATGCGCCTCAAGTCCGCCTACGTCGGGGACAAGTTCGCCAACTGCGCCGTACTGGCCACATTGGAGCAACCGACTGCGAGCGACCCGTTCCGCTCGCACACGGTCAAGTGGTTCGAAGGCGACCACCCGCAGGTGCTCCGGCCGGTCATCAAGAACCGCGACTTCATGTACATGGAGGCCACCGGCTTGGCACAGCTCAGCACTGGAGAAGCGGTCGGCTTCCACGTGATGCACTCTGTGCACTTCCCGGACGCGCACGCCACGCCTGGAAACGTACGTGGCAACATGGCCGTCTGTGCGGTCTATTGTCAGCGCAGCGCTGGCGTGGTGGATGTGTTCACCAAGACGACAGCGAACCCAGGTGGCTGCGTCGCGCCGGCGATTTCCATCAAGTACGCGTCCACGGCGCTCATATCGGCGCAGAAGCTCATCGACTGCGCCCACTCCAAGAAGCTCGCGTGGTTCGTGTCACACCACCCACGTCAACGCTCCAGTACCGCTGTAGACCCCGTCCCGCTGCACCGAGCCACCCACGACGCTCGTATATGCTTCGTGTGTGGAAAGAACCTCTCGTCGCGGCGGCTGAGCGAGAGCAAAGACGACGTCTGCGTTCTTTGTACTCGTCCGGTTTGCAAGACTTGCAAAGTGAGACGAGAGCTGAGCTTCATAGCGCAGAATGGCAATTTGGTGCACCCGAAGCTGCAGTTCTGCGAACCGTGCGTCAAGGACTCGGTGCGCGTGAACGCGCGCTTCTTCGCGCGCTCCGAGTTCGTGGACTCGCGGGCGGAGGCGAACAGCTTGGGGTATACGACGCATCTGGCGTCACCTCTGAGCAGCGATCCCGGTGTCGTGCCGCTGCGCTCACATCCGTTCACTTTTGACTTTCACCAGCCTCCTTAGAAGAATGAAAGCCACCAATTTATCAACCTGAAGAGTGCATGTCTGGCGATGGAGTCCCTGATATACTAGTAGCACACCGGGTGGCGTCTTGCTGATCGGTACATCTGCTGATTCGGTCGATTAGGCCTGCACAATGTGCTGCGGCCATTGGAATGGACATGGCGTTCTCACAGCGCAAAGCCGTCTCTTCTTCTGATAGTAAGATCCACAGACACATGCAACTGGCTACCTAGTTGCCTCAGGTCCAGCGAATGCTACACAAGAGCTAGCTCGACAAGCACGATGTAGCGGCGTGGAATGCACTTGCTGATGGAGTCGTGTGACGTCAAAGGCTTAACAAATGCGCAAAGCTGACGTAAGAGGCGCTTGGACGGGGTATTCTGACGGGTTTGAACCACAGCTGATGGATACGGCCATTCTTATTCCCCTCAAGTCGAGGCAGAAGCAGTGCTCACTCACTCGGCCAAGTGCTACTGGTACCAGCGCGTGGTATGGCAGCGTCGTGCCCCGGACTCTACCGATATATTGGGCTCGAGACTACCCAGGTGTGCGCGAACTCGTCAGACTCGTGACCAAGTCTCTGTCCCCATCCACGGTCCAGTGCAATCGAAGCATGCTCTATGAGTCAGTGAGAGTAAGTTCGTTGACGAGCCTCTCTTCTCACATTCCTTTTTGCCGTGAGAGAGATTGTTGGCGTCCACAGCCATGGCGAGCGGCCAGCTCTCCTTCGAGTCGCGCGACTTCTCCCGCTCCGACCCCGGCGAGCTCCAGGATCTCGTGCCGCTGTTCGTCGCTGACCACGTCCAGAGTTACGAGCGCCACATGTACGAGGATCATCGGCGTCTGGACGAGTGTCGCTGGAAACTGGCCTTGCAACGCGAGTTCGTGCGAGTGTTCTGCGAGCAGCCACTGCGTCAGAGGAAGGCGAGCGGAGCCGTCGCACGAGAGGAACGCGACTTGAATGAACTGCAGCAACGAGAGCGCTCCCGGACAGCCAGCGGAGCGTCTGCTAGCGATACCTCTGACTCGCCGGCGCTGCTGCTGATCGGGACCATCGAGGGGACGCTGGACGACGCCATGTTCGGCTTGCACAGCCCCACGACTCCGATCACATTGGTCAGGTCTTCCTACATCCACGACAAGATAGTGGACTGCGCCATCCTCTCAACGCTGCTGGGGCCCTCCGAATTCGACCCATTCCGCTCACAGACTGTCAAATGGGCCGAGCTGGGTCGGCCGCACGCGCTCGGCGCCATTGTGAAGAACCGCGACTTCGTGTTCGTGGAAGCCACAGGACTGGCGCATCTCAGCAATGGCGAGCCCATCGGCTACCATGCAATCCACTCGGTAGACTTCGACTACCCCTTAGAGGCAACGCGTGCGATCCGTGGGAATCTTGCGGTCTGCACTGTCTTCCGTCAGCGCAGCGATATGGTGCTGGACGTGTTTGGTAAAATGAGGGTGGATTTGGGGGGCAGTGTAGTGCGGTCGCTGGCCTTGAAGCTCACTGCAGCGACGTTTGTATCGGTCGGCAAGGCGGTACACTGCGCACGGATGAAGAAGCTGGCGTGGTTCGTGCTTCATCGGCGTCAGCCTCGCATCGATGGGTCAGTGGGAGCGCCTCCGGTCCTCGATACGCGAGCTGAAAGCGCCCGCGCGTGCGTCACATGTGGGCAAAAGCTATCGCAGCATCGACCAATAGGCTTGCAGAAGAACTCATGTATGCTGTGCACTGAACCAGTGTGCTCGTCGTGCAAACTGAAGAAATCGCTGAGCTTCCTGGAATCCGACGACGACGTGCGGCGGCACGATATGTGGTTCTGTGCGCGTTGTATTTCGGGCTCAGCTCGAGCGAATGGGCGGTTTCTAGCTCAGGAAGGGCTGCAGATACCAAGTGAGGGAGCACACTTCAACGGGTAGTTCTTGGTGGCCACAAAACCTAAGGCTGTGTCTTCTGCAGAGGGCCCTATCGCCCTCGCTCGCGTTCTGACACAACGCTCGACTATGGATCAGAAAAGCTAGCGCTCACTCATAAGAGAAGGAGAGGAAGTTCGTCTAGTGCTAGGATTTTTCATAGGATCGCAAGACGACATTCTCGCTGTAAAACGCAGTACTGAAGCGCCACGTCTCGTCGGTTGCGAGGTGCCCAGTAGCGTCCACTCAGCGTCTCGAGAACCACCGCGCGGCGCGGCGCGCATTCGCTGTGCTTCGCGAGGACAATGTCCCCACCATTCCCTCTGGGTGCGTGGCTCAATACCGCAGGATGGATAGAGGAGGTCCCGTACACCGTCCAGTGCATGACATTTGCTGTGGAGCAAGCCGCAGTCCGCTCTTCTTCACTTGGAGAGACAACATTGTCGAGAATTTCCAAAGACGGCAGCGAGGACATCAAACGCCACCAGGCTGCGCGTGCTGACGCTGACCTGTTCGCTCTGTACGTGTCTGAGCGCGACATCCTTCCCGTGGAGCGCGCCATGAACACGGCAAACGAAAGCAGTATGCGTAGGCATGCCGTTCGGAGCAGACAGCAGCCGTCGCGACCATCGGCTTCTGCGACCATCGAGGACGTTGTGGCGGATCTGGAGCGACTGGTGTTCTCCACGTCCCGCGACAACATCCGGGAGCGGCTCCGAGAAGAGGTCGAAGTTGTGCGGGAGGAGCCAGGACGGACGCAAGTGCCCTGGCCGCGGCACCTGCAGATTCAGGAGATCAAGGAAGACCCGCTCGAGTTTCGGCGAGACTGGCGTGGCGTCCCAGTAATACACGGTACGCATCGCACCTTGCACGTGTTTGCAA
>JAADYK010000100.1:0-39932 GCA_023338225.1 Halophytophthora batemanensis
GGTGGCGATGGAGAGAGCCTTCCTCGCTCATCACGCTCGTGTGCTCGCCACGCCACCGAAAGGTGGTCGCCCAGCCGTCCCTGGCCGCCCCAGATCTCTTGTGTGGCGTCACCTTTCCGACGACCCGGACGCACTGCACCAGTCGAAGACAACGTGCTGGTACTGTTTGCACAACGTGAAGCACAACCGCCTTCCGAAGGTGGCTGCACGGCGCCTTGTTTGCGAGTGCCCTGCGTTCTCTCATCTACTAGCCAAGACACCACGGAGTTTCTAGCCTACGTAGACTCGTGATATTTGAATACAGTGTTGTTTGTCTGGTGTACCTGGTGTCTGCGTACCTCTTCTTTCAACGTGAGCTTGCACTCTGCTCCGGGCTAGCTCCAGCTCTTCTGCATGTGTGTTTATACGCCGCGTATGCTCCAACACTACTTTGCTCGGACGCGCAGCAGCAAGAAGTCGGGCGTGCAGCAGCAGCAGCAGCAGCAGCTCATTTTCTAGTGCACGTTCAACCGCCAACACCTCTCTGTGAACACCCCAAGTTGCGTGCTCAACAGAACTCATCCATGCAAGCAGTGTGCGAAAATCTCGCCCCAGAGCCGCGGAGAGGCCGAAGCGAACAGAATCCTACAGCAAGCGACCGACCGGAAGTTGATCGAGGTTGCCGTGACGAAACGAGGAGAGGAAGGCATGGATCCCGACCGCGCAAAAGCCAGCTTCTTCTGGCCGTCGACCTCCATCGTCGCGAAGGTCGTGGCCTTGCCAGGCTTGATGAGCAGGCGACCAAAGTGCACCGTGCCCAATTCCTCCAGCAACGGCTTGATGAGGTCGTGCTCGCCCATGCTCAAGCCCCCGCTCGTATTGAGCACGTCCACCTTGGTCAGTGCCTCCAGGAGCGTCTGCTTGAGAGCTTCTTTACTGCCGCTGCACACGTCCAAGTCTACCATCTCAGCATTCCAGTCGGAGATCCGTGACAGCAGCATGGAGCGGTTGCTGTCACGGATCTTGCCGGGTGTTCTGGTGCCTTGGAACGCCTCCACCAATTCGCTTCCCGTGGAGAGCACGCCAACAATCGGGTGGCGCTGTGCAGACACCTCTGTCACGCCCGCAGTGGCCATTAAACCGATCTCAGCAGCTGATACGAGTTCGTACTCACCTGGACTGATGTCCGAGCCAATAGCACGGATGTTCTGCCCCACTTTGACGGCCTTGAGGATCTTCACTGCCTTCTCCTGCGTCGTGATGACGCCATCTTCTTCTCCGTTCATGCCACTGGTGTCTTCCACGTTCACATCCGCGTGACAAGCTGTCGTTCTGGCAGGGGAGCGAGCTCCCTTCGAACAGCAACGAGCCCTGGAGTGGACTGAGTGGCTATCCACCGGCTGGAGCGCCCTGGAGACGATGGTTGCAGCGTTGGTAACAGTGTGCAAGCGGATCACGAAGCTCGTGGTCAGCAGAAACGCCATCAAGGCCTCGCCATCCGAGCAGAACCTCCGGCAGATCTTCCATGGGTTGATGTCAGCCGCGACGGCCCCCTACCTCGCCGGCGAAGTGGTGCTCAAGCGGGCATGGGAAATGGGCCTTGTCGCTGAGTAGAGCGGCCGTGAACCACAGCAGCTTCGTCTAACGGAGGACATCGTCCTTGACGCCCCAACTGGACGTTAATTGTGGCGACGACGGTAGTCTAAATGGGACCGTGGGCCACGAAAATATATGGCATTTCGCCTGACACTCGACGCAGAGCAGTTCCAGCCTGGTCTCCGACGTTGGCTTGGTGGAGATCTCAGCTGCATCTCCGCCTAGAGGCCACACTTGCCACCGTGGGTGGTGAGCCGTACTGCTTACTGCTTCCGTGTGCTATGCTTTTCCGCGCATGTGCCATCCGCGCATGGGGCATGGACGTCCTTGGCTTGGCTGACTTGATCCGACGTCGGACCCTGCTCAATATGGTTTGCGGTCGTGCATCGGGTTCACCAGGGGGATCTATATACACAGGTTCCGTAAACGCGCGGATGCGTCGCGGTTGCACTTTGCGCGCTGATCATCTCAAGCGGAATATCAACTTAAGGAAGATGTTGAGTCATGTGAAAACGTGACACATGCCCATCAGAGCGCGGCGTAAGCAAGGCCGAAAGCCCCCTCCAAGTTGGTAATCAACGCTTTTTCCTTGGAGGCGCGCGGTGTCGTAAAGGAAGTCTGCGCCGGCGCTACGCTCAGCGAGCCGTAGCGCGCGCGAAGAAACTCGACTACGATGTCGTCGTCCGGGGCGGACGTGGGCAGCGTGCTGACCGCCGTCAAGTTGGTGGGCATCATCCTGGGCGTGGGCGCCGTGGTGGTGGTGGGTGTGGTGGTGTACTTGTGCTGCTACCGCTCGCAAGACGAAGGCAACCACGACCTGCTGGACGGGCTGCTGCGCCGCGACCAGCTGGAGGAGAGCGAGCTCGAGGACGAGGGCAAAGGCTGGCAGTGCGTGGTCTGCGGCTACACTAATGGCGCCAAGAGCGTCAGCTGCCTCATGTGCGGCACCAGCATCACCTTCCTCATGGGCGGTGAGCTCGGCCGACACAAGAGCTCACAGTCGCTACTGCGTAGCAACAGCAAAGGTCTAGTAGCCAGCGACGCCAGTATAACCGTCGGCAACACAACGAGTGAGGACGACGTGGCGGCGCTGCGTGCCCGACAGCGCGCGCTGTTCAAGCGGCGAATGAACACCATGGCAGCGCGCAAGAGTCTGTCGCAAAGGCAGCGAGGCGCTTTCCGCCGGCGACTCTGGCAGCGCAAGCAACTGGCTGACGGCAAGTTCCATTGGATCCGCCAGAACAGTACGGAAGCCACCATGCTGGCTGACACCGTGCCGGAGCTACCGGTCACAGACACGACGACGCTGTCGTCCTTCACGTCGGTGCCGAGCGTCACGGGCTCCACGGCCGCTGCCACGTCGCTGGCTGGCCCTAACGGCGAGAGTGTGACGGACTACCACAACCTGCGGTCACAAGGCTTCGTGTCCACGTACGACGACAGTGGGCGCTTGACGTGGAAGAAAGCCGACGAGGTGTCGCTGGACATGGAGTCCTTCGACAACATGCGTAAGGGTCTCGGGGAGGTGGACTACGAAGGCATCATGGCGCTTGATTTCCGTCGGAAGAAACAGTGGTTCCTCGTGCGCCTAGCCAGCATCGCTACGCCCGTGACGGAGGCGGTGGCCAAACTGAGTACGTTGCCTTCTGTGAGCCTTGGTCTCTTGGCGTTCTGCGCTGGTATGTGAGACTCACGTGTTGGTTGTATATGAACTTGGTGGGTCTAGCGGTGACGCGGGACAACATCTTGAACGAGTCAATGCAGCTGGTTGAAGCGCCGCCCGACGCTCTCCATGCGTATCTGAAGATCACGTTCGAGGGTGAGCCAGGCATCGACGCCGGCGGTTTGCTACGCGAGTGGTTCGGCATCGTAAGCAAGAACCTCTTCAGTGAGAAGCTGGGGCTATTTGTCCCCACCAAGGGCGAAGACATGAGCTATTGGATCGACCCGCTGTCGGGCGAGAAGAACAAGGAGCACCTGAAGCTCTTCCGACTGGCGGGAATCCTGGTGGGCAAGGCGCTGTTCGAAGGACTGGTGCTGGACGTGCATCTGGCTCTGCCGTTGCTCAAGCATGTACTGGGCATCCCAATTTCGTTCTCAGACCTGGAGTTCCTGGACGAGGAGCTGCACCGCAACTGCAAGTGGCTGCGCAGCAACGCGCACGCTGAGGCGCTGTGTTTGACCTTCAGCGTCATGCTGGAGAACGGCACGGAGGTGGACCTCAAGGAGGACGGTCGCCACGTGGACGTGACAGACGAGAACAAGGAGGAATATCTGCGTCTCATCCTGGAGCACCGCATGCTGGACAGTATCGCCGACCAGCTGCAGGAGTTTCTCATGGGCATCTACGACGTGGTGCCCAAGGCGCTGCTGTCCGTGTTCGACTACCAGGAGCTGGAGCTGCTTCTGTGTGGCATCCCGACTATCGACACGGCCGACTGGAAGGAGTACACCCATGTTCGCTACATCAAGGACGAATTGAACCACGGTCGCCACAAGGTCTCACAGGAACAACAGGACGGCGTGTTGCAGTGGTTCTGGATCGTTGTGGAAGGTCTCGCACCCGAAGAACGTGCACGACTGCTTCAGTTCGTGACGGGTACGAGTCGAGTGCCCGTGGAAGGCTTCCGTGGGCTGATGAGTTCCAGTGGTATCATCCACCAGTTCACAATCCAGCTTGTGCCACGCGGGAAAGAAGCTGGCGATCTCTTCCCTAAGGCGCATACGTGCTTCAACCGCCTGGACCTGCCCATGTATCGCAGTATGGAAGAGCTGGAGACCTACTTGACCATGGTCTCGCAGATGGAAGTCTTTGGCTTCGGGCTTGAGTAGGCAAGTGAGGCTGCCAGCAAGCGGCTTCCTAGGTGGAGGGCGTCCACATCTGTATCTAAGTAACGCATTCCACGGCCGAAAGCAGAAACGCAGAGCTGGCTGCGCTGCTTCAGGTCCATTGAGTGCATCGTGGTGTCTACGCTCTCCGACGACTTGGCATTGAATCATCCAGCGCAAGAGTGTTGAGAGGGAGCTTACTTGTCCTCCGCACGGCTCTGCTGCTCCGCCTTGTATGCCTTCAAATCGCGCTTGTACATGGCCTCGTTGCGCTCTCTAACACGTTCGCCGATGCCACTCGCTGCCGTGTGTGACACAGAAGACCGCGTCGATGTCTTCGCCTGTCCGGGTGGCGACGCAGCGCTGGCGGCGGCTACTTCCTTCGTGCTACTCTGGACGTCCGCGCCGGTAGACTTGCCATTCTGGGCCACATTTACTTGCTGACTCGCCGCCACCTCGGCCTCCAGCTTTTGGAGGCGGTCACGGAGCTCCTGCAGTGAATTCGCAAGCACCAGGTCCTTGTTCTGCTGCTGGTCCTCGATGTCCAGCTGCTCCTGCACCTTCTCCATGCGCAGTCGGTTGTTGTCGCGCTCCATTTCCTTCTTTACCGAGTGCAGGTACAGCCCCAGCAGCGTGCCCGGCGTGAACGCGAACAGCGCGTACATGACCTTGCGCTTGGGCGACAGCAGCTTCCTACGCAGACATCGCCGCGTGCACACAGCCACCCACATACACACGGAGTCGTACACTGCGTTAAGCGCACATCAAGATGCAGACACACGCGCGCAGGTGCACCGGCAGTAGCAACAGCGACAGCGACAGCAAACGTACTCGAGCGCGCCCGGGGGCGCCTCCGCAAAGAGCTGCTTCCACATGCCGCTCATCTCGTCCGCAGCTCCGCCTTGGCCTGCGACCAACCTGCGAATCTACACTATTTCGTTGAAAACACTAATCTGGGACACTACATTCGTGGAATGGCTTCAAGCTGAGGCTGAGGCTGAGGCTGGACACCACCGGCTCAAGGCGACATGCCGCCGTCGGCCCCGGTCCCGGTCCCGAGCTCTGGGCTTCTGTCGCTGCTTCTGCGGCAGCAAGGACCTGCCGCTGCCAGCATGCTCCGGTCTGCATGCACCCACTCGCCTTCGCACCAACCTGCGCTCTCTATTTTAGCTCTTAACCGCCTTGTCCTGCCTGCCGCAACACGCTCTCACCGCCTCGCAGGCAGCCCCAATGGCCAGGCAAGACGACGCCAAGCTGCACCTACGCGCCGACTGGAGCTTTGCCAGCCCCGCTCGCAGTGGTCTCCACGAGCCAAGCCAAACTTCTCCTTCCTCTCCCGTCCCTCCGATCCTGTGCCACCTTCCCTGCCTCCGAGCGACACTCACGTCTCCGTTTGCACCACACACACACACTGAACGCGAACCCACGAGACTGAAGCTGACTCGCGCTGCCGTCTACTGTCTGTCTGTCTCCCTGTTGCCTGCTGGCCGCCTCCTGCTGGCCGCCTCACGCGAGACCTTCCGCCCTGCGCCTCCGCTTAGTGCTTCTTGTACACGAAATCAATGGGCGCCCAGGGCTTGCCCGTGTTGTTCGTGTTGACCACCTCGACCGTCTTGGCGCGGATCTCGTCGGCCTTTGCGCGGTCTAATCCGCGCAGCCACACCTCGTAGCGGTAGTTGTTGCCGGTCTCCTTCTTGTCCTTCTTGTTCTGCAAGACGACAGGTACAGCAGCCACAGTAGCGACACCAACACCAGCCAGCCACGTCACAGTAGAGGTGAGTCGCCGAGGGGTGACAGAGCCGCAGGAAGCGCACTCTTACAGCGCGGAGCAGCAACCAACGCACCTTGTGAAGCACTCGCACGCCCGTGACCTCGTTTCCCGGGTCAATCAACTCGCCAATCGCGCCTAGCACTAGCCTTTCCCAGAACTCGTCCAGCTCTTGCGCAGGCAGCTCTGCAGTGCGTCCAAGCAGCAGTCAGCGTGGCCCAGCCACATATCAGCATGCCACACAAACCACAGCCAGTGCCCCGCAACGTTCACAAATGCGAGCGCATGTACGCACCTTTCCGGATCGACCACTCGCCGCCCTTCTTGTTCTCCGGATCTTCCCACTCGGGCACGATGCCATCCTTGAAGACGGCGAAGGACTCCACCGTCCGGTCCGCGAACTTCTTTTTCGTAAAGCCGTCGAACAGCACCTGGCTGCGAGTATTGCATCAGGGCCATTAGGAGTCGGCGAAACACCATATCGCACACGGTCATAGCAGCAACCAGCATGTGAGCGACGTATCCAACCGTTTCGTGAGCAGCGGGAGCCTGCTCCCCCACGCCACAGCACGCGCCGCCAGCGCACACGCGCCTGCTGTCACTATACAGAGCCACGCAGTCTGCTCGGGACGCACCTGGCCTTGGGGATGTTGTTCCAGTAGCCCCAGAACTCCTCCACGGTGCTGAAGGTGCAGAGCTTGAAGAGCTTGTCGCCGTAGGCCATGTTGCGGCCCTGCTCGCGCTGCTCCCAGATGGACCACGGCTGGTTCAGCTCGTGCACCTGCGGCTTCTCGGCGTCTCCCGAAGCCATGCTCTCTGTCCTGCCCTTTGTCTCGACGCTGCTCGCGCTGCTCCGTTCCCTACTCGGCTTCTGCTTTCCCCACACACCAGCAGGCGGTGGGGGGCGGATCCCCGTGGATACCGATCGAATACCGGATATCAGATTAGACAGGATTAGGCGGATCGCAACTGAACTGCAGTACGGCGTAGGATCACTTCAGCATCATGTTGGGGAGGTCCTGGAGCCATGAGCTCCTCATGCAGCCTCCTTCCTTCCTTCCTTCCTGTCGTGGCCTGCTTAGAGCTAGAGCACTGCCACCACCACCAGGCCAGTTACTCGCCCTTGTACTGCGGCTTGCGCTTCTCCTTGAACGCCACCAGGCCCTCGATGCGGTCCTTGGTGGGGATCACCTGCGCGTAGCAGAGGTTCTCGATGGCCATACCACTCGCGATGTCCACCTCGGAGCCCTTCATGATGGCCTCCTTGGCCATGCGCACGCCCACGGGTCCGTTGGGCAGGATCTCGCGTGCCAGCTCCAGCGCCTTGTCCAACGCCTGGCTCTCAGGGACAGCATAGTCCACTAGCCCCACCTTCTCCGCAGCCACTGAATCCACGCGGCGACTCGTGAAGATCAGCTCCTTGGCCTTGGAGATGCCTGCATAGTCCACCAGACGGTCGCAATGTGTTAGACACTAGTGCTTCAGGCTACAAGCGGAAAGGAGGACGCAATGCCAGCCCACTCACCAACTAGACGAGAGAGACGCTGCGTGCCTCCAGCTCCAGGAAGGATCGCCAGCGACGTCTCCGGGAAACCGAGCAGAGCGTTAGCCCCAGCGACACGCAAGTCGCAAGCCAGCGCCATCTCCATACCGCCACCTAACGCCGCGCCCTCAATAGCAGCGATCGTGGGCATCGGGAGCTGCTCCAGGTCGGTAAAGGCCGTACGATAACCGCGGGAAGATGCAGCAGCCTAGAACTCGACACCACAGGCAAGCTACGCTGAGTGTCTGGGTCTCGTTCGCGGAAATGAACACTACGAGGAGCAGGAGCCGCACCTCTGGCTGGGACATCCCCAGACGCTCCTTCAGGTCTGCTCCAGCACAAAAGACTGCGGCACACCAACGCAAGCGGAGAGAGCGTCCGTCAGCCCAACGTGCGGGCAACCGCCGCATATCGCGGTCGCCACGCTGCTTCCATCCTCGTCGTTTACCTTTGGGGACGACGCTGCGCACCACCACGACACGGACCTTGGGGTCGAAGCGCACCTGGTCCAGTGCCTGGCGGAACTCGCGCATGAACTGACGCCCCAGCGCGTTGCGCGCGTCGGGGCGGTCCATCGTGAAGAGCGCCACGCCGGCGTCCTGGCCCGTGAGCAGCTCCACCTTGAACTGCGTCGCCTCGGCGGCCCCAGTCTTCATGCGCAGCTGACGCAGCGCGCCGCCTCCGACACGCCGCCCCACGGGCGATAGCCGCGTCGCTGTCGTCAGTAGCTTCATGCTCGCTGGTCTTCGGGTACCCGTGTGCTCTCGGCGCAGAAGCTGCTCTGCAGCTTGAGCGTGGGGTGCGGACTCTGGCTCAACTTCAAGCAAGCGAGGACCTTCTTACGGCATATGTACGGCAGTATGACGCAGCCGAGGCTTTTCGAAACTCAAGGTCGCATGAATGTCGCCGGAAGCCCGGAGGCGAGTTGTGTGGGCCACATGGCGGAGACAACGGAATGGCTGGCTCCAGGCGCTTCCAGGCCCCAGTGGCTCAGGGGGCCGGCCGGCCGGCGACGTGGGCCATTCAGCAAAGTCGCTCGAAGAAGAATGGGAGCCTACAAGTACCTGGAGGAGCTGTGGAAGCGCAAGCAGTCGGATGTGCTGCGCTTCCTGCTGCGTGTGCGCGCCTGGGAGTACCGTCAGCTGCCGGTGGTCCACCGCGTGACGCAGCCGACCCGCCTGGACAAGGCCCGCCGTCTGGGCTACAAGGCCAAGCAGGGCTTCGTCATCGTGCGTGTGGCTGTGCGTCGCGGCGGCCGTAAGCGCCCGAACTCGAAGGGTATCGTGTACGGAAAGCCCAAGCACCACGGTATCAACGAGCTCAAGTTCGAGCGCAACCTGCGCTCGGTGGCCGAGGAGCGTGCCGGCAACAAGTTCACCAACCTGCGCGTGCTGAACTCGTACTGGGTCAACCAGGACGCCACGTACAAGTACTTCGAGATCATCATGGTGGACTACTCGCACAAGGCGATCCGTCGCGACCCGCGCATCAACTGGATCGTCAACGCCGTGCACAAGAACCGCCAGCAGCGTGGCCTCACCTCGGCCGGCCGCCAGGGCCGTGGCCTGCGCAAGCGTGGCCACCGCGCCAACAAGATCCAGGGCTCGTCGTTCCGCCAGAACTGGAAGCGTCGCAACACGCTGTCGCTGCGCCGCTACCGCTCGTAAGCGTCGGGATAGGCATGCTTCTACGCTCCTGTCTGGCGCTGCTCTCGTGAGAGGGTGGGTCCAGCTGCGACTCGTTGCAGTCTGGTTGACGAACACGCTAGCATGTTGAAATACACATGCGACTTTGCTGTCAAGCTATGCGGGGCTCTAAGTACTCCTTTTCCTGCTTCTATTCTTTCTTCCCTGTCCTCTTTTGCTCTCGTGCGTGGTGCGGACGGTTTAACGACGAAGCTTAGTTCTAGTTCACGGCGGTTGATAGTCGTGGTGTTGCCAAAGCAAGTGCATCGGACCAAGTCTCGTAGGCGTTCCTCTCTGGAGGCTTATCTGGCTTGCTTGCCGAGTCCTGGCTGCGAGGAAAGAGGCCCGTGTGCGCGCACAGGTTGCGGTAGTGGCGCCTGCGCAGCCATGTGTGCTCCGTCAAGTTGGTGGTGGCGTGTATGTGTGATTCCTCCCAACGTCCTAGTCAAACTGTCTCGTGGGCTCAGCAATCTCCAACTGGAAGAAGACATGGGACGGTTCTTACCGAACGAGAAAGTCTTAACCTCGCGGAGAGCTCTCGTCCGCCTGGAAGAGGCGGCGCTCTCGCTGCGCACACAGCGCCTCAATACTCACTAGCTGTCGGCGCCCTAGGCCTGCACGACCAGGACAGAGCAGGTGTGGCGCCCGCACCCTCACGATGGAGGTCTTCAGCAGCTGCCGTGGCGTCAGCTATTGCGAAGAAATGGTTTCAAGATGAATGCTCGCCTTGACACGTAATGCATGCCTACAATTTGCCAAGCTGACGCGCTCGTTACTACGGTGGCTCCCCACAGAATCCCAAGCATCGCAAGACGATGGAGGACACGATCCGCATCGTAGACGGCTTCCTGCAGCACCCAAAGAACGGGTACTTTGCCATCCACGACGGCCACGGAGGTGCGTTCGCTGACTAGTGCCGACAGCACGCTCCAAACTCGTCGACTGTGGCCAAAGAGGACAAAGCTAGAGGCCTGGCACACAGTGCTCGTTGCGCAATGGAGTTGACCATATTTCTATTGCGCTCACATGCAGGTCGAGCGGTGTCCACGTACCTGCAGCGCGTGCTCCACGAGAACCTAGCTGCAGAGCTGCAGCTCCCGGCTGATGGCAGCTCCGTCGAGCAGCGGCTGGAGCGGTAGGCGTCAAGGAACCTGGAACCAGTCATTGCAGTCTCGAGTGGCATCGACTGACACGACGCATACTCTTTTGTCCTGTCCAGGGGATATTTGATCACCGACATGGAGTGCTGTCAGTCCTTCACCGGCTCGGAAGGCGCTACGGCGGTGACAGCTCTACTGCTCGAGAAAAATGGCGCCACAACGCTCTATGTGGCCAACGTTGGCGATAGGTACGTGGCTTGACAACCAATGGCCGGCAGAATGGATCGCTTCAGGCGCTTTGGCTCTTTGTCGCTGGGTGCTAAGCGGTGGCTTGTAATCTTCCATTGCTTGCAGTCGCGCTGTCATCAGCTACAAGGGCCAAGCAGTTCGGCTCTCTCGAGTGAGAAGCGAGCAGCGCACTCTTCTCTGGCATGAAGTTATCGAGCGGCACGCGATGGACGGTTGAACTCATTGTGCTTCCGTCGCACCTGTTGGGAGTGATGTAGGACCACAAGGCCTCCGACCAGGACGAACTGGAGCGAATCACCCAGCACGGCGGCTTCGTCACGCATGAGCGGGTGGCAGGCGTCCTAGCAGTCTCCAGGTATGAAGACGCATTGCATCATTTGCTGCGCTGTCTGCTCGCCAAGCCAAAGGTGTTGACGCAGCGTGATCTGACGTTTTTCCAGGAGTTTTGGCGACCGGGCTCTCAAGCAGTTCGTGATTGCGCGGCCGCACGTGACCACCACTGCGTAAGTCGCGCAACCCCAGTCTTGGGCGCTGCCAGTGCTTGGAAACCCGTCGCCTTCCCTTGCGCTGATTGTTCTTTGCCTTGTGCCGCGTAGACTGGAGCCATTGGCCGACTACCCGTTCCTCGTGCTGGCATGCGACGGCGTGTGGGACGTCTTCGAGGACCAGGAGGTCGTGAACGTCGTGGCAGCGCTCCCCGTGGAGCAGCACGCGCATGCCTCGGCCATACTGGTCCAAGAGGCCATGGACAGGGGCACGAACGACAACGTCACTGCGGTCGTCGTCTTCCTGTAGAGCTTGACCAGCGCGCAATGCCACATGCACGCAGGGAAGGAATTCAACCACGGCGTGTGCAATCCCTTGACGTCGTGCCGAAGACTCCCCCACCCAACTTGGTGCCCAAGCTGGAGAAGACATCAACAGGCAGACCTACGAAGCAGATGCGAAAGAAGACACTTTGAACAAAAAAGGCTATTCATCCACAACTGTCTCCACAACGTGTGAATATGCAAGGAATAAGAAACCGCCAGCGACCTGCTTCTTTCATGGATACCGACGTCGGAAAGAGGCTCGGGCCAGCAGAACGTCCACGTCGCCGTGGCAACACACCCTCACGACCGCGTCCTGCGGCCTACGGTCACTCAGCACGTTCCCTCTAATTAGAACTCTTCAGACCGAGGCTGCTGGATGGCGCGCGGCTTGGCGGCCGGGGCAGCGGCCGGAGCAGCAGGCGCGGGGCTTGCAGACTTGGTCGGAGACGGCGACTTGGAAGGAGACGCCTTCACCGGGGTGGCCGTCGGCTGCTTGGCCGGCTTAGCCGCAGGCTTGGGCGACGCAGACCGCGTCGGCTTGGGCGAGGCCGAACGGGCCGGAGCCGGGGACGGCGTACGGCCCTTCGGCGTCAGCGTGCCCTCGTCGCTGACGAAGCTGTCCGACGAGCCCGGCGTCTGACGACCGCCCTTGCCGGTGCTGCGGATGGCCTTGGCCTCCTCCTGGTCGATGAAGCGGATGCTGTTCAGCACGTACTCCTTGTCCGTCTTCATCTTCTTCAGGTTGGCGTTCACGGTCGACTCCTCGCTGTTCGCGCTCTCCACAGTCGACGCGATGTTGCTGAGCAGGCCCGAGTCGATCTCGGAAATGTTCTTCTTCAGCTTGAGCAGCTCCAGGATCCACTGCTCCGAAGGGTGCACAGCGTCGCTCAGCTTCGGCTCGCTGCCCTTGTGGTTCGACTGCGGGCCGCTGCCCTGCTGGCGGTGCATCTTCTTCTGGATCTCCTTCAGGGCCGGGATGCGCTCCAGCGTGTCCTCGTCCCAGTTGATCTCCTTGCCCTTGACCTTCAGCGCCTCCATCTCCTTGCGTTCCTTGCGGCTGGCGTCCACCCAGTTCTCCATGCGCTTAATGTCGCGCTCGATCACGATCTTCAGCCAGTCGAACACGTCGCGCACCTCCTTCAGGTCGCGGTCCACCTTGAAGCGCTTGGCAAAGTCCGCACACGCCTTCTTGTCGTAGTAGTTGCGGTTCTTGATCAGCTTCTTGGCGGCCTCCAGCTCCGCGTCGCGCGGCAGCACGGGGCTCTCGCGCTGGCTGCGGCGGCTCTTCACCTTGTCCAGCTCCACAGGGTACTTGGCATGCTCGCTCTGCATCTGCTTGTAGCTGTCGATGAGCGCACGCGCACGCTGCTCGATCAGGTCCGCCTCCGAGCGACGCACCTGCGACTCCTTCGCCAGAGACGTCTTCTCCGTGGCGCACAACGCGCTCTCCTCGCTCTCCATGCGCTCCATGAACGCGTTGATCGAGTCGATCTCGCCCTCCAGCTGCGTCGACGCGTGCTGCAGGCTCTCGTCCTCCTCCAGGAGACGGTTCGTCAGCATTTCGAAGGCCTCGCCCAGCTGCTGCAGCAGACTGCGAATCTGGGACGTCATCATCATGTCCTCGTCCTTCTCCTGCGGCTTCTCCAGGCTGTACACGTCCTCCACCTTAGCCCACACCTCGCGCTTCTCCACCTTCTCCTTCGCGCACTTGCGGCTCACGGCCAGCTCCTTCACCACACTCTTGATGTCCGCGTCGTCGTCTTTCTGCAGGCGAGCAGACTCCTTCAGGTCCTCCACGCGCTCGTTGCGAGACGCCTCCAGGATCTTCATGTCCTTCTTGCCCAGGTCGTTGGCGTAGCCCGTCACGTACTGGTACCAGTTCTCCGACGACTTGAGCATCTCCACCTTGTGCTCGCCGTTCAGGATGCGCTGCTTCTGGCGCATGATGCGCTCCTCCTGGTCGATCACGCGGTGCGTGAAGTGCTGCACCAGCTTCTGCAGGTCCGCGGCACGCACAGCCTGCTTCACCAGACGGTTCGCCTCCACCTTCTTGCGGTTCGAGTGGTCGTGCAGAGAGTCCAGCACCCAGTTGCCCGCCGTGTTCATGAGCTCCGTGATGAGGTTCTTCTTCTCCTCGCGCTTGGCCTCTTCGTCGGCCAGCAGCTTCGTCTCCGTGTCGATCAGCTTATGGTACTCCGCGATCATCTTGTCCTCCTTGGCCGCGTTCTTCACCTCCACCTCCAGAGTCGCGATGTGCTCGTTCATGCGCTTCAGCAGCGACGTGCACAGCTTGTTCTCGTCCTCCAGCTGCGACGTCTGGTCGTCCAGCTCCTTCTGGAACTGCGCGCGGCGACGACGGACGTCGTTCATGAACTCGTCGCGCTCGTCCACCTCCGCGTCTCCGCCCTCCTGCGGCGTGCGCTGGTTGCTCGCCTTCACGGCACGCAGCTCACTGGCGCGGACCTTCATGTCCGCCTCCAGGCGAGCCACGTACTCCGGCGTGATCACCAGGGCGTTGCGAGCCTCGTCGAGCGAGTTCTTGCAGTCCTCCTTGTGCTCGTCGAACAGCTTGCAGTCGCTCTTGCGCTCCTCCGTGAGGGCTGCGCGCTTGAACAGCAGCATGCGCTGCGACTTGGTCTGACGAGCCAGCTGGTCCGCAAAAATGTCCGAGCGCTTCTTACCGCGCGCAATACGCGCCGCGTGCTCGTCCAGACGAGACTTGGTCGTGTCGTTGCGCTTCGTCTGGATAACACGCCACTCCTCCTCGTACTCCTTGTCCAGCGCCTGGTGACGCGTACGACGCTGCGCGATCGAGCGGTTGCGCGCGCCGATCTCCGTCTTCAGCGCCAGCAGGTCCGCCTCAATGGCCTTGACCTTCTTCTGACGGGCCTCCGCCTCCAGACGCACGTACTCGTGCTCCTGCTTGTACCGGACGTCCTCATCGCGGCACATCTGGTCCTCACGCTTCATGTTCGCGCGGCTGGACGTCCAGTGCTCACGCTCCTTCGCCAGCTTCATCCATTCGTCGTCCACAGCGTTGCCCTCCTCCTCCAGCAACTCCGGCTCGCCCTCCTGCATCTTGACGAACTTGGAGTGTAGGTCAATCAGGTCGCGCGGGACGTTGTTGTGGTTGTCCGTCGAGTTGTGGTAGATGCCGTACGAGTGCACGATCCAGTCGTTGGCGATATCCTTCGACACGGCCGGGTTGTGCGCCTCGGACCAGTTCGCGCGGTGCTTGCTCCACTGGGCCATGTCGTTGTTCCACTGCGACGTGTCCTTCTGGAACGAGTCCTTCGACTTGGTGAACTCCACCTTCTCCTTCGTGCGCGTCTCCTCCTCCGTGTTGCGCACCGACTTGTCGCGCACAGTGTCGAAGAACAGGATGTGCGTCGTGTTCGACTGCTTCGTGTACCGGTCCTTCTCGCGCTCCATGCGCTCCGTCTGGGTCTCCTTGCGGGCCTCCAGCGCCTTAAAGCGCGTGGCCGCCTGCTCGCGACGGATGTCCTGCTGGGCCTCACGCTTCTTCTGCTCGTTCGCACGGGCCGTCTGCTCCGCAAGACGCTGCTTCTGGGCCGACTGGCGCTCGATCAGCTCGTTCACCTTGGCGCGGATCTGGGCCTTCTCAAGCTCCAGGCGCAGCGACATGATGATGCCGTCGTACTTGTCGTTGTCGTACAGGCTCTTCTTGCCACTCTTTTGGAACGACTTCAGCTGCTCCGGAGGCAGCGACAGGAACGCCTTGAGGCAGTCCGCGTCACGCAGCAGTGGGTGCAGCAGACAACCGTACAGGAAGGTCTGCAGCACCTTGGCGCGGTCCGACTTGGGCGTACGCTTGTCCGGGAAGAACGGCAGCGCCTTAGGGTTCGTGAAGTCACCCAGCTTCACAAAGAGCCACTCAAAATCGGCCAGCGACCGCTCCTCGTTGATGTTGTACTCGTGCGTGACCGCGCGGTCAGCGTCCGTGACCGAGTAGTGCTCCGCCTTGCACGCCGCCTCGTTGGGCTCGCAGTACGTCTTCACCATGTACTTCTCGCCCTCCGGACCAGCACCGCTGCTTCCCTTCGCGTCCACAGCCACCAGGATGTCCAGCTTCGACAGGTACTCGAAGCCAGCGGGCGGCTTCGACACAGGCTCGATCACCGGCTTGATGAACTTGGGCGGGTTGTCGTTACACGACGTACAGTGACGCACAGGCATGGGGAAACCCAGCTCCGGGATCGGCTTGGACTCCACGCTACACTGGTTGCACACGCTGCGCGTGCAGCGACGGCAGTGGTGCTGGCGACGACCCAATTTGAACGGACGGAAGCATACCTGACACTCGGTCTGGTCACTGCGTGCCGTGTCCGACACCAGCTGGTGCGCCGGCTCACCAAGCAGACTGGAGTCGCGAGCACGGCCAGAGTCGTCGCGCGACCGCATGTTCGGGTCCTGCAGGTTGCGGTAAGCGTCGTTGATCTTCTCAAGCTCGTCCTGGTCCTCGCGCTTCGACGGGTCCATGGAGCGCGACTTCTTCTTGTACTGCGCCGCAATCTCCTCGGGGGTCGCGTCCGAAGACACGCCCAGCACCTCGTAACTCTCCTGCCCAGACATGGACCGGCTGGCCGGGCCCTTGCGCTGCGCGAACACGTCCGCGGGCGTTGTGATGGCCTTCATCTGCAGCGACGTGATACAGTTGCGGCAGCAGCGCTGCATCGAGTTGCCGTACCCAAACGACGCAGGCACCTGCATCTTGTGGTTCACGCACGCGCGGCAGAACAGCAGTCCGCACACGCGGCAATGGTGGCGGCGCGGCTTGGGGAACCCGAACGGCGTCTTGCAGTCCATGCACTCGGTCGAGAAGTTGTCCGGCACCCACAGCTTCTCCAGGCCGGCCACGTCCGATGGCACAGCGTCCAGAGAACTGCGGCCAGCGCTGGCGCTCGCCTCGTGCGGGGGCATGCGGCCCTCGCTGGCCGAACGCGGCGCAGGGGCAGCCTCGCCGTTGCGCTTCGGCGCAGGAGTCGACTTGCGGTTGTCCGGGCCGGGAGCCGACGCGGATGCAGGCATCGGCGCCGGGCGCCCGCTCGAAGGAGCCGTGGACTTGCCGCTGGATGGCGCAGACGACTTGCCGCTCGTCGGGGGGCGACCGTTGCTAGAGGACGGCTTGGGGGCCGCCTTGGGCTTCTCCGCCGCAGCGGGCTTCTCCGCCGCCTTGGGCTTCTCCGCCGATTTCGGCGCAGGCTTGTCCGCGGGCTTGGCCGGCGCGGGCTTCTTGTCGGCGGGCTTCTTTGCCGGAGCCGGGGGCGCCTCGGGCTTCTTGGCCGCGGGCGCCGCCGGCTTCTTCTGTGCCAGCGAAAGGCTCACCTTGGTGCCGCAGTAGATGCAGAAGGCGTCCGACTCGGCCACGTCGCGGCCGCACTTGATGCAGCTGAGCGCCGCGGCGTTGTTGCCCTTGGCGTCGCCCGACGCGGCGGCCGTGGCAGTCTCGGAGCTACCCGCCATGCTGCTGCTGCTATTGTTTGCTCGCGCTGTGGTCCGGGGCACCAACGACGCGACTCCCTCTCTTCCTGTGGGCTCGAGTCCGCACGCGCGCGCGCTCTGACAAGGTCGGGGGCGAGAGTCAGCAAGTGGAGTTGTGACGCGGAAAAGCGGAAAAGCGGAAAAGCGCCTGCCAGACGCGCGTTTGCCCCCCTGAGGAACAGGGAGGGAGAGAAGGGGAGGGGCGACGTGTCTGTCGGGGGGATGGGGAGGAGGGTAGGGCTGGCGTGCGGTTGTGATTTAATGCGCGCGGAGTTTGCGTGCACGCACATCTCTGCCCCCTCGTATGGTTGTCGGGGCGGGCTTTCGCCCCTCTCTACGGTACGGCCTCTTTATCCCGGAGAGATAAACGCCCCCGCCAGAGCCGAGCCTTTACTCCAGAGAGCCCGGCGTCCAATTTGGCCGAGGAAATCAGGGGGAATCTCGCCCGAAAGCCCAGTGAAGCCCGGCGCGCGCGCGTTCCGTCGAAAGGCCTGCGCTCCGAGAACGTGATCGGCAACGGAGCGCAGTGCTGGTTGCATGGGGCACTTGGGCAGAAGCAGCGAGCCCGCAGCCCGCAGCCCGCAGCCCGCGGGACCAGATCCGAGGTCGCAGTGTCCAGAGGGAGAATCAACTACAAACTGGAAGCTGAGCCCAGGGGCACAACATGTACGGCCCCACCTCGTGATCGCTCCGAGCAGTTGCTAGCGACAGCAGGACGCACCCTGCTCACCACAAATGGCAGGGCGCGACGGGGGCCTCATCGCGTCCTCGCCGGCCGGCTGGGCGGCTGGCCATGCGGTGCCCGCTCGAGATTGCAGCCCGGCACCGGCCGGAGCCCCAACGTGCTGCAGAACCGTGGTAACTCGGGGAAATACCGAGGCCATAGTGAATCCAAGTGGGTTGACTGATTTGGCGCGCGCCCGTCCTCGATGCCAGCAAAGCCCTCGATGGTACCATAAATGTGGCACGACACCCATAGCCGGGCCAGAAGCTGTATCGGCAGAAGAGCCTGCAACGACAAACGAGCCATTCCTTCTGGAAATGTGTTGTAAAGTCTCGGATTGCTGCAGCATTACGCTACGCGATGCAGCCGGATCACTTCAGCCCGAGGTCGCCTCGGGCCCAAATGGCTTGGGCCACGGGGCCCCATTTCACTCATACACACCGGCGTGGTCGGCGCGCCGCCACGACCGGGCCCACGCCCTGTGCCTCGTGGAGTCGGCCGCCGCCTCTTTTCGCTGCCGCTCTCTTGTCCGCTCGCTCCCTCGCCCGTTTTCATTCTCTGTTTTCGGCAAATCTACCAGGCAGCAGAGCCAGCCTGCTGTTCAGTTCGGCTCCGTCTCGGGGTTGTGCCTCGGCCTTCGGGGTGGATGCACCACGGTGAACCATTGCCGAGATCGGCCGCGCGTGTGTGCTCGACCGTAACTCGCGTCGATTTGGAGGGGGCAACGCACTTCAAAGAGAGCGCTCCGCGCACGAGACGGCGTCAAGGTTATGTCGCCCAGTGCGCCGCTCAATGCCACGACACCGATAGGCCGGTTCGTTACTCACGCCCCCCTCCCTGCTGTGGCGTTGCTGTCCGCTCGCGGTGTGTGCTGAGACTGACAGGCCTCGACAGGACTGGCCTCGTCGACGAGACGCGTCTCGCCGCTGGGTCAGCGGAATGACACGACAAGGAGGGACTTGGCTGTGAAGCGCCGCCGCGCCCGCTGTGCAGCGCACGCAGTCGGAACGTGAAGACACTTGCCCGTGTCCGCGTCCGTGTGCACGCGCGTGTACGCGACTCGCGGTCTCTCTATAGAAGTGCTGCCATGCACGCGCTCGAAGATGCACGCGTACGCTCGTGGAGGGGAAGCAGGAGAGCGGGTCCATTCGGAGCCCACACGGTGCAGCGCAGCACGCCAGTCAACAATGCGGCGACGCCAGAGCCCGGTTTGGCGCCGTTGTTCCGCCCGACAGACAAAGCCATGCAGAAAACGAATCCTCTGTATTCCCCAGCCCTCCAAGCCTTCCGAAACAGCCAATCAGACGGGTTCCTTTTCGATTTTGTGCCAATCACAGACTTCGCTGAGAAGGAAGGTGCTCGCGTCCGTAATGCTTCAGGAGTCAACCGATGCCGCCTAAACGCGTCGAGGCGCTGGCATGCTGCTACCCAGCGCGCGAGTGGCGCACCGCGGGGCAATGCGCCGCCAAAAGAGGCGATTAGCGATACGTGCACGTGGCCCAACCTGCCGCCACTTCTCTCTTTCCAGTAAGCAGCGCTCAACCCGGCTGCACGCGCGGCTGTGGTTGACTGCGTGGGGCGACACGCTCCGTTGCTCGTCAGTCGAGCCGCTGCTGCTCCGCAGCACCTCGCGCGCGCAGCGAAGCCTCGACGGCCGTCGCTTGGCTGAGAATGTCTTCTCCAACTCTGCCCAGCTGGGCAGAGCGATGTCTTCGTGATACTTCTCGCGCAGCACCCGATCCCCGACGTTCGGGCGAAGCGGTTTCGGCAGCAAACCCAAACGCGCATTGTGGTGACCGCCGTCATATTCGGACTTGTAGGTACGGCGCTTACCAAGCTAGTTCCGTTGGGGGGCGTCTTTGAGCGCCAGGTGAAGCTCATGTGCGCGAGCAGAGCTGCGAGGGCTGGACATCATGGCGCGCCGCCAGAGCTAGAGAAGTCTGGAGCAACGGTTTACGCGAAGGCTGTGGGTGCGCAGCCATCGGAACTCGCGCGGAAAAGTGTACCTCGCCTGAGAAGATCGGGCGTGTTTGCGCAGTTGAACGCCGTCGCTTAGTTTGCGCAACACGAAGGCGAAGCGAAGAGAAGGAAGCAGTGATACTAGTACGAGGCGAGGCGCTATACTCGCGGAAGGTTTTCGCTGCAGGGGGCGGCTTTTACGTCTTCTCGGCCCCGGGCGGCTCCGCGGGCCGCGTCACGCCGCTGCTCTTTCGTGGTGACGGCGCCGAGTGGCCCACCGTCGGCCGCGGGGCCTTCATCTGCGTGAATAGAGCAATGAAGCAAGCACAGCACACACGTCGCACACTCACGTGAGCAAGGCCGCCCCTCCCTTCAAGCGAGCAAGCGAAAGCGCTAGCAAACGCACCATTTGTATGGTGCTGCGCGGTGCCTTGGCCTTGGTGTTGTGCGAGAAAGTGGCGAAGGACGAGCGCGGGTTCGCATAGGATCCGGGGCCGGGTGGCACGTCGCCCATGCGCATGAGCACGGTCTCCTGGCCCTCCGACTTGCGCACAGCGCCCGCAAGCCAAGACGCACGGCTGCTCATATTGGCGTGCGGGTCCTTTTGGTCCTGCGGACTGCCCGGCGGTGGTGCACGCCGTGCTGAGCGAGGTGACGGTGCAAGACGGCCACCTGGACAGTCCGGGTTGTGTGGCGCGTAGATCGGGCCAGGCGAGAACTCACCCATGTTTTCCCGCGTGTGCTTGGCCGACACGAACTGCACGCGCGAGTTGCCCGTGGGCTGCTTGGTGGGCGTCCGTGGATGCTCCTGCTGTTGCTGCTGCTGCTGCTGTCGCGTGCCGAAGCGGTGCTCGTGACCGAACATGGAGCCGCCGTTCTTACCTCGAGCTGAGTTGTTGCTACTGCTGGGTGCTGCATTGCTCGGGCGCTCCTCTGTAGCTGTAGCATGTGCGGGTTCTGTGCTGCTACCAGCAGCACCAGCACCAGCTCCACCACTGGCTGGAGCGGGATGGCGAGGCCGAATAGGAGATGCCGGCATCACCAGTACGCCATTGCGGTTGATGACGGATATCCAGGACTCACGGTGGCCGCGTTGCGGGCTGTCCACGTTGGGTAGACGTGTCTTATGCGCCTCGGCGCGTGCTGTAGCTTTGGGTGACGGCGGCGCCGCGAACGAGATCTGCGGCGGTGCAGCCTTGCCACCGTTGTTGGCCAAGTAGTTCACGTTGTACTTGGGACCAGGGCTCTCGGCCGCCATGAGCTCGCGCTGGTGGGTGGATGTTGTCATGCTCACTGCACATGGGCCACACAGAGGTCGGAGCGTCAGCTTGTTTTGCCTGGTGCTGAGTGGGTGATCATGGCATGCCTACCTTTCTGTGAGAGGAAGCGATTGGACTTGGGGAAGGACATCTGCGGCGCCTTGGACTTGATGGACTTGAAGTTGTCGTTGTAATGGCCCGGAGCACGACTGCTCTCTGTGAGCAAGCAGTACCAAGTGTGGAGCAAGCAGCGAACGAAGCATTAGGCTTTCACCCTGACGATCCACAGCGGATGAGACGCTATTGTGGTTGGAGTCACGCAGCCTACCTTTGCTCACCACCGGCATGTGCGGAGAAGGAGAGCCTGTGGATGGACGCAAGCAGCACCAGCGTTAGCAGAGCCTGGACGTGGTGGAACCCCATAATGCGTGTGAAACCGAGACGCGTACCGCCAATCCAGCTCTCGCGCTTGCCCCACTTGCGCGTCTCGTCCAGGGGCGTGTAGTCGGGCTTCATGACCACCCGTCCATTGGCGCGCACGTCCGGCTTGGCATAGATCGGCCCAGGCGACCGTGCTACAGACAACAACAGAGACGCCAGCGCCGTGAATTCGTGAGCCAGTAGCTTCTTGCTGTACAGTTGGCAAGTGGTCGGACTCGGGACAGCAGCGAGGCTGGCTGCACGCACCTGCTTCATTGGGGAAGCGTTCGGAGCCGCCAAAGATGGACATGGAGGCAGTCGCGACGACGGCAAGCGATAGGAACTGTGGGTGGGTGTCTGCTAGTGAGTGGCGGGCTCTCTGGCCATGCCGTCACGGGCAAGCCACGGATCCCAGTCTCTCGCTTTCTGCGTGTGAGCACGGGGTTGAGCGCAGCAACTGGGCAGCAAGCAGACAGACAGGCAAATGACTGAACGACGCCTAAGACCCTCTGCGCAACTCGCAGACGAAAGCTTGGCTGCTTGCTGGTGCTGGCTGCTTGGACCTTCGAAACGCACTGGACGGCCTGGTCCAGCGCTCAGCCAATAAGTCTACCACCAACCTTGAAATAGCCCCGCAATCGCCTTGCCGCAAAGCTGGGTCACCTCATCTAAGTTGTTAGCCTATTCCTGGCCTGCTGCAGAGCCAGCATTGCCGTCGCCATCCCGGACGGATGCGAACGGGTTGGGCCTTTTCGGACTGCTCGGATGTTGGAGATGCCGCGTAATGTGAGCCCAAGGGAGGAGGCATGGAGGCTAGCACGCTCGCGCATGCGCTTATTGCAAGCAAAGTGTGTCTCAATGGGCATTGCATTGCTCGTGGGGTAAGCACAAGTGTGGGAAGAGTGCCAGAGGTTGGTCCTATCTGCAATGAGCCGCTAATCAACTCGTCTAACGTTCCTTCGGCGTGCGCAGACTTCAGCTTTTTGAGAACCGACCCGTACCCAGGGTAACAACTGGAGCTACACCAAGACTCCAGGGCACGTTTGTCCACTAGTAGTGCCTCCTCGTGAAGCTTCGTGCGCTCCGTGGCGCCGGAATCGAACCATCTCAGGTACGAGAGGTTTCCGTGTACTCAAGTTGCCTTTGCCTTGAAAGCTTCTTGGTATCATGACTGACATCACCTCCGCTTCTGTTCCATTCGTAGTAGACTGCCGATGGTCGATGAGCCAGCGAGAGTCGTTTACGTGGGCTGTTGCCGTCCGGCTGCACCAGGCACAGCACCACCTCCAGTTTCGAGCGCTGGCGTGGCACCAGGCATAACGGTACTTGAGGCTCCGAGCACCACACCAGCACCCGGTGCTGGGTTTAAACCTGGGAGAAGGCCAGCACTCGCAGCAGCAGGAACTACGTCGTCACAGGTAGCAAGCTGAGGCAAAAGCAGGGTCTCAAGGTGCTCGAGCCGGATGTGGTCCTGAGCGCTGTGCGCAACCAATAGCCAGGTGAGAGCGGATTGCTATTAAATGTCCGCTTGTAGTTCCTGTACGACCCTAGGCTCGGTGGCTGGTAGTTCAGATCCGCAGCTCTTGGTAGCCAGACTGGAACGAGTTGCTAGAGCCCACGCATCCAGCCCGGATGTACAGGCTGTTGGCTTTGAGTTGCTCCATCTCGCGGGAATGTAGGATCGCTGTAGCAAGCAGAACCCCCAGCACTTCGGCTGAGACCTCGTTCTCCTCGAGATGGCCAGTGCTGTAACAGAACAGCCTCTATTGTATCTTCACCGCGTGACCTTGTAGAGAGTCATCGAGACACGTGACGGAGTCGTTGGGATCCCACCCACTCAGACCTTTTGCCACTTGCTGGTCTTCCTTGGTGGTGCTCATAATATAGAGATAAGATTTCCTCCACCTGTCGCAAGACACGCGTCTGCGGGTTCGACCCCGCTGCAGGCATCTTCTCTGTCGATTGTGTATACTTCCTGGTGGTGGCGAGCGATTGGACGGTGAGTATGTCTTGCGTGTGTTTGGGCTCTGGATCGGTGATGGCGCCGGCTGCGAGGAGAGCGCGATACTGCGATACCTTGCTATTTAGAGCGCCTGCTAGGTATAGCATGCGCACCTGCTCGAGCACAGAGCTCATGCCTGTGCCTTAATCGGCGATCCTAGCTTTTGCAGGAACGCGAAGACGGACGCCTCCGCGGCAGCACCAACTTACATCACGGTATCACGGTAGCATGCGCTGTGCTCGTCCCGCACAAAGCCTGAAGCGAGGACGAGCTTCATGAACCCCACAGGCTTTTTTTTTTACGTCGGCCTTCTTCCGCCTGTGGTCGCCACCGCGCCACGCCCGGGGTTCCCCAGCATACCTGGAGAACCAAGTCGTTCTGAACGAGGTAAGTGCGGCCTTCTTTCGATGACTCTTGGGCTAGGTCACCTCCTCTGTTTCTGTTTTCGCAGCCATGGCATCTGGCAGCGGTTGGCCTTCGTGCCTCTGCTGTCCAGCTTGTTGCTCCGAGACCAACTCGTTTTCAGCACAGCGATGTGTTGCTCCTGGTGTGTGAGAATCTCGGTAAACTGGCGATTCAAGGCGACTTGCTGCAGAAACGGTGGGTGCTTCTGTGACGCAGCATGGTTGTTCGCGGAATCCTTCTCGCCGGTCGAAGACAGTGCTAGCAGATGTGCTGACCATGTGAGCAGCTCTTCCAGCGCGCAGTCTGCATCCAGTATCCAGGTTTCAAGGTGCTTCACCGCTGGGCCGTTGGGATGCAATTCCACGAGTGATGGGTAATGCAGCAAGAGGTACACCGTCACCATGTCAATGACGGAGCAACTGGCGTTAAATTGTGTCTGTGTAAGCTTGCGGCATGTGTTGAAGACCTTGAGCCGAACGAAAGCAATTCAGACTAGGGTGTGCGCATCAAAGACCTTCAGGGTCGCGATCACGACAGAGGCGCCCGTCTTTCAGCCGCTCAGCACTTGGATACCCTCGTTACTTCGAGCGCGGTGTTGAAGACATAGGCGAACGCTTTGCTCGTGCTGATTGTGTTCCATGATCTACGATCAAAGATCCACTGTGGTGAAAGCTTCGAGGGCTCGTTGGCGTGCTGAGCGCCATCGCGCCTGACCGATTGGGACATCAGCTTCCGTTCGACACCAGTAGCAGCAGCGATTCGCCCAAGCAGCCCGTTCGTGTAGACGTGCAGCGACTGAGAGTCGTCGATTCCCGTGGCTGTCTCGCTTCCCTCCGGCGCGACAGAGCTATGGTTGTTCAGGACGTCTATGAGTGGTGTCATTCGGCGGAGGATGACAGCGGGAGTCTTGATGTTGTCTGGAAGCTGCTCCAGGAGGGCGGCACGCGGTGACACTTGCATCATCAGCGCCAGGCAAGACTGCCGAAAACTCAATTGCCCTGGTTTGATTACTACTCCGTGCCGAAATAGTTGTCCGGTACCACTAGTTGCTCTGCGCCGGAAAAGTTGGCAGGTATAACACTTGGTTTTATTATACTATGCTTGTAAGATTACGTGGTCGCGTCGTAGCTGTGAATAGCAAGGACGCTCTCAGTGGAGCAGTAGATGCTCGTCGGGAGTTTTCCCTCCCTCTCCAGCCGAGCCTTGGACATGTGCTGAGGCTTGAAGTTGTTGCCTCCATTGTTGCGGATGCAGTTGTCCATTGCACCCTGGAGAGAAAGAAATGCTGCATTGATGGTCCGTGAAGGCAGTTCCCAGAACGAGTCCTCAATGCACACCACGAGTTCCTGAAGTGAGCGCGCTCCCTTCTTTTGCTGCCGTGCCTGAATGGCATTGAAGATGCCGAGGTCGAGAACGTTGAGGTCGGGGCTGTTTGGTGGCTGAAATGTCAGCCTGACAGGTAGTCCCAGCCTGTGTGCTTCCGTACAGAACTTTTCGTCAGTCAGTTGGATGTGAGGCGAGGCATTGTCTTGCTGCACTAGGATTTCCCTTTCTCCTCCGTTCTTCGGCCACTTTTGCTCAATTGCCGGCAGCAACTTGCTGATCAACATCGCTCTGTAGGAGTTCTTGGACACAGACGCATGCTGAAGAACCGGCGTTCCTGCGGGTCTGTTCCGACTGGAACGCACCGCAGCTCCCCGCTCCACAAACGCCCACACGCCCAGCTTCCCATCAAATGGTCGCTGGCGGGAGGCATCCCAGCGTGGGCGCGCGACGGCTGTAAGAACCATCACCTTCGTGATGAATCTCTTGCTCATCAATGTGCGATGCGGCTCAGGTTCGTCTCGCAGGAGAATGAAGCGCTTGCTAGCTCGAGTGACAAAGAACCATTTCTCACCGACATGTATAACATCGTGCATGTCAGTGAAAAGTAGGTGAGCTCTATCCACGTGAGCCATACAAAACCTGAGGCGCCGCTCACAATTCTCCTTGGTCAGGGAGGGCTGCACCACGCTTTTGCGAGACCTAACGGTACCATCCTTCAGTCGCCGCTGCAATGTGGCAGGGGCCACACCACATGCAGCAGCGGCCGAGCGCACGGTTGACCGTTCGTCCAATGGCACGGTGCGCAAGCAGTTCAATTGCGTTGTGAGGTCGATAGGCTTTCGCCCGCTTTGCCTCTTGAGATCCTTGGCGCTGTAGATGCCGGTTTTCTTCTCCTGGTTCTTTGTCCTCGCCCACACCCTTGAGATTGTCCTAGGTTCCACTCCGTACTCCTTTGCTAGGCGAGCAAAGTCACCCCGCCGCGCTGCGCTCTGGTCCGCGTGCCGAAGTATTGAGGCAACGATTTGCGCTCATTGGTTGTCTGTGAGATCTTTTCCGCGCTTGTTTGTAGCCTGGGTCATTGCTATGATGTGTGGGGGGCAGGAAGGTAAAGTCAGAATGACTGGTGCTTCGAGTATTGAGCAACGGCTTGGCGCGAAAATTGGGACCTAGGCGGGAATCGGCACACCAATCGAAGCGTATAGGTCTATTCGAGTAATTTATCGCCACCAAACTGTCATTTTTGCAAACCCACAAAAACGCGAGGGCAAAATATGCCTACCGGACAACTATTTCGGCACGGAGTAGTACACAATAAATCAAATCCGTAATTGATTATCTTGGTGCCTCAATACCAGTGCAATCACAGGGTACACATTTTCAGCCAATCGCAAGACCAAAAGAGCCAAAAAGTTGCTGAGTCACCCATTCAGTCACTCATTTGATAATCCGCTCGCCGCCGATGAGCTCGCCACCGATGAGCTCGCCAGCCAACAAACAGTTGACTGAGGTCCTCTTCCTCGATCTCCCTGACAGACGCAAGGAGTGTCACCACTGCGAGACCACACGGACGCCAGTCAAACGCGGAGGCTACTCGAATACTCTTTCACATCTACGATCGTGCCATGCGGAGTCTTTCGAAACCGAGTATCAAGCTCTTGCGGGCAAGGCAAGCACTCTGGACACGTACGTGAAGATGGAGGTCGACGCGAGACTTCGAACACGTACCATTGGCTGAATTGGATCCTGATGGAGCACCTGCCACTATTGTTTGCACCAAGAAGCGGATACGGATGCACTCCAAGCTCGACGACGTCGGTGTCGACATGCTTTGCAAGCGAATGGACGCGCTGGAGGACGTTGTGGTCGACAAGATTCGGACAGAAATCAAGGGGAAGCAAATCGGACTGCTGCTTGACGCGTGGACAGAAGCTTCTACCCATTACGTCATCGGCTCTATCCAGAGCAGCAATGACGAGACCATGGTGGGGAAGTATCCGCTCTGCTTCACGCCTTTTGAAGACAAGTAGTCGCTCAATTCGGGCGCCTTTACTGATTATTAGTTTATGTTCTCGATCACTACCGGATTGACGCCTCCGACCTCTGCTTCGTCACCTGTGACCACACGAAGATCAACGAATTGATAGCGCGAAAGGTGAACGTTCTCATGATTGGCTGCGCAAACCATCGTTTCCAACTCGCCGTCAATCTCATCCTCCTCGAGTCATACGAAATGCTACTCGCGAAGGTGAACGATTTTATATGCCAGCTTCGCTCCGTCAAGAACCGCGCAAAGATCAGAGCAGGAGGAGGGGCAGCACCGGTTCAGAGAAACGCTCCTCAGTGGTCGGGCATCTTCTCGGTGGTGAAGGCATTCTTCGATCTGATCGAGTCAATTGATCACAACGATATGAGACTGGTAGACGTAATCCCAAGCTCTAGCGAGGTCTTCCAGTTTCGCAGAGTGATGGACGTGATGAGGAAGCTCGAGAACGTGAGCAAGCGGCTACAAGGGGCAAAGCAAATGAAGAAAATAAGGAGGCGAGCAAAGCAGTAGCTTCGGGCGGGGTGCGCAAACTCTTCAATGGCGTCGTGAAGCTCTACCTCATGACAGCGGACTATCTATCAGCCAACGCGTTTATCGTCGTGTCTCCTCGTTTGAATCCGCCGTGGCCAAAGCCCTTTCCAGCAAAGAGAGCAAGCTGGCTGCGACGGGGAGAGACGCACTCGCTTGCTTCGAGAGAGCCGACAACCCCCAAGCACAGACTACGACAGAGAAGTGTCGTTTGCCGACCAGCTTCTGCTCGGGAACGTGACCACTCGCTCACGGTATTCGGACCTGCAGCGGATCCCCACCACTTCTGATGATGTAGAGCGTTTTTTCGGTAGCAGGGCTTGTCTACACCACTCGCCGACGTTCTATGGAGTCATCACGTCTGGAAACACTGCTTTTCCTCGAGCTCAATCACCGGCTTTGGGGTGCACCGACGGTCGCACTCGCCATTGACCGCTCGGCCCAGAAGCATCTCTCGCAGTGAGGGATCGGATAGTATTGACCGTCAATCAGCAATACCCTCAATGATTGATTGCACAGATGGCACCCTGTCAATTCAATCAAAATAGCAATTTAGACTGCTTTGGCGCCAAGGCCGAGGCGAGAAGAGAAGAGAGCATGTGTGGAACTCGTCGTCCGGGGAGAGAGAGAGACCTTGCTCTTTGGACGTCTTCATCCGGACAAGGCGGACAAAGAGCACATCGCCTGCTTCAATTACCACGTTCTGCTTCTGGAGCATCGTAAAGTCAGACGCACGGCCAAATAGAAGCCACAGCAAGGACAGTAGGATAACATCCTAGTAGTCCACGAAGAAAGTCGCGTTGGCATACAGATAAGAAACCATGAATCAGAGACCACCCTTTCTGCATGCAGCAGCCTTTTGTACGCATCCTCCCTTATCTCGCTTTAGGTGATAGTTCTCAAGCAGCCGCCCCACCTTAAGCAGCCGCCTTTTAGCTAAGAAGCGATGCTGGGGAAATACATCCAGCAGACAGATCTTGCCCTGCCAGTAGTATTGCATTACGGAATGACGAGCCAAATAGTTCCCGCTCTAGCCCTTGTTTAACGAAATATGCACTCCAAACATATCCATTACACTCAACAAGCATTTGTCACCACTCTCACGCGCACTGCTTGACGCAGTCAAGACTGACCTCTTCAACCTCCAGAAACTTCTTGAAATCATTGGTCGCGGAGAGCTGCGCAATCCTCGTGTTATGGGGTTTTAGATCACGCAAACTTATTTTAACAGTGCTAAAAGTGTCTGGTTGTCAGGAGGAAGAGCAATATACACATGAAAAGCGTATATCTTCAGTGTTGAATGGTGGCACACATACGTCGGGCTTGGTTCCGACATGATAGCCGGAACGGGTGGAGCTCGAGTATGTCACAGGAAGGTGACCGCCGAGTAGCATTGCGCTTGATCGGCTGCAGTGGCATGAGCTTGGCTAACTCGGTGCTGTTGTTTGCCTGCTTGAGCACCAGCATGATTGCGCTGATGGTGTCGAGCTGACCGTCGTGGTTCCTTAGGAACGCTTGCGTTGGCAGATTTGAGCAGTGGGTAGCAACATCCACCAGGGGGACACCCCATTTCGTCGTCAGCGATTGATGATTGTGCTGCAGATGTCCTCCATGATAAAATAACATTATCGAGAAGATCGGTGCATATCTCGCGGGTGTTCTCGATGAGTTGTAGGTGGACATCCTCTAATTGACTATCTTTATCAAGTGGTGACATAGCTAGCAGCAGACGCTACAAGTCCCCGTCAACCAGGTGGGCAGTGAAAAGTGCAACGTAGTGAACCGACCCCGGTGTTCATCCGTCGAATACCAAACTGAAGTGTTTCCCAGAGTAACCTTCAGAGTGTCCCCACATTGGTGGCAACCGCCCCCGTGGCAGCAGCTTTGAATATCTTCGACGAAGTCGGGCGGAGCCGGGAAATTGAGCGTTCTTGCTCGCCGTTCACCTCGCGGAGAGACGTGCTGCGCTCTACAGTCCGGCGCTTTCATCGGTACAAGTGACTGACAGTCTCGGATATGAAACCACGGGGCTCAATGAACCCACTGGAAGACTGCTGTGCGGCCACGAACTCGCTGAGATAGTCTGGATGCCTCGTCAGGTGAGGCAAGGGACTCGAGTAGATCACCCTTAGAGTCGTTATGGGGTGCTCCCACAGATGGTACGGAGAAAGACATTTGAAGTGGCCAACAACAGAGTGCCAAAGGTGAAAGGCAGCAGCATAGCCCTGGGACAGTCATCTGTGGATTGAGTGGTTTGTTATTCTTAGAGCGAGAACGACGGTCGATTTGTCTGGGTGCTTTATTCGGTCAAAAGTGCGCCTCGTAGTGTGTCTTATTGGGGGCAATTGTGATTTTCTGGAGCTGGGTACCCATTAATACATAGTGAGTTCAAGATGGTCATTTTTCGGGGGTAACACCTTGTTGTTCCCGATCCGTGATACGCAGATCACAGACCACAGACCACAGACCACAGACTGTTAGAACTTGCGTGCGCTCGATGGCAGCAACAGCCCGCCCAGGCAACCAGCATTGATGGGTGCAGCGTCACCGGGCCAGAGCGGGTCAAACAGCCGGTGGAAGCTAGCACAAACCCGTAGGAAAACGTAGGAAAGCTGACAGTGGCTTTTGCCTGTCGATCGAACGGACACTTAGACCCCAACTTTCTGTCCAGCGCTCAAGTCCATCCGAATACATGCTGTTTGGGTTGGGTGGTGTAGTGGACTGTACAGCTGCTCTAGCCGTCAGTCACATCGCCGATTGGTCCGTTGAAGTCGTGCCTGAGAGTGCACCTGAGAAGAGGCTTGTCAGAGAAGTTCTTCCAGGGACTTTAACATCGGATGCGCCGTGCGGGGAGCTGTCTGTACATGGCGCCGCTAGTCCTAGGCCTTCACGGGATCATGGCGGATGAATGGAGTGCGCGAAGGTACGAAAAGGGGAGTGAATGCGTGAGCGTCTGAGCGCGCGCAGAAGGAGCGATGCAACGTCCCTGGGTCTTTGCACGCCTGCCACATCCGTCCGCCAACACGAGGACCTTACCCCTGATCGGATTCATTCTCTCAAAGAGAGTCTCTCGGTAAAGTTTACAACCTACTTGATTCGGCATTTATGCTCACTATTTGGTCAGCAACTGCTTTGTGTTACACAGTTGAATATTTGGTTTGTGAATCGCGTTGAATTTCTTGCATGTCAATTTCGAAATGGTAATGCGCGCAATGAGACGGTAGAACATATAAAATCCCAAGTGCGCGATTTGCCTTTTGGAGTGTCAAAATAATAGCTTCGGAAGGCAAAGCACAGACTTGGTTTTGGTACACTTTACTTGGTTGTTGTATGTCTTTCGCTGCGCTGCATTGCACCGTGGTCATGGGAGTAAACCTGTACAAGACTGCACAGCCTCCACGAAGTCGAGGGAGTCTGCCGTACTCCTGCATTATGCATCCTGTATTGTACCGTTTACAAATCCCCCTTTGCTGCTTGTGAGACTTGCGCGTTGGGTGGAGCAAGATGATGCAGCGCGCTGCGGCCATGGCGGCGAAGACGGCGATGGCGCGCCACGCGCCGTGCTGCCGCGTACAGCGCGGGACCGCGCGCTTCCTTTCCAGTGGGCGCTCCAGCGCTTCGGATGATCCTGAGGGTGGCAAACCCGCGGTTGCCAAGCCGGAAGCCGGACAACCTGAGGCGGGGAAGCCTGGAACCAAGCTCGCGGATGCCAAGACTGGGGCCAGCAAGGCCAAGGGCGCTGAGACTTTCAGTGGCCGCGCTTCACCTGCTCAGAACCTGCGCAGTGCGCTGGACGCGCTGGACACGATGATCGAGGAGGCGGAGAAGAAGGTGGAGAAGAAGTACCGGCCCAACATGTTCGCCGAGTTCAAGCAACTCAATGACACTGACGGCAAGGTAGTAGTGGGCCCCGAGACGCTCGTGGAGGTGGCCAAGGCGCAGCGCGTACCCACGCTGCACGTTCAGGATCTGAATGGCAAGGATGTGGACCTACAGAAGCTCGTGACTGCCGGTAAGGTCACACTTGTGCTCACATCGTTCAAGAACTTCGGACTCAACATGTTGCCGGCGTGGCGCGACGGCTTCCTGGCCGCCTTCCCGGGCAAAAAGGGCCACCTAGACGCGCGCGTGCAGACGCTGTCGCTCAACGTGATCGAGGACTGGTACATGAAGCTCGTGCGTGGCTCCATCACGAGCGGGCTGCAGAAAGCCACGCCCAAGGAACTGCACGCGCACACTTTCGCGCATTTCGGTCGCTGTGACGCGTTCCGCACGCCCATGGAGCTCAACAACAGCTTCGTGGGCTACGCGCACCTCGTGGACGGCAAGGGCCGCATCCGCTGGATGTACGTGGTTATCTCTGGAGTGAGGTGGTGGTATTGCTGTGGTTGTGACTGGAGTCTGATGGTTATTGCCGTCTTGTTCCCTTTGTTGCCTGCAGCGCTGGTGGTCCAGTGACGCCTAAGGAACTGGAGCGGTTAGTGAAGGTGACCAAGCAGTTGCTGGCGCAGAGCGCGCAGGCGCGTCGCCGGTAGAGAAGTCACTGCGCTTGCCAGCTACTGCAGACAGCCAGTCCAATGGCAGGGGCCCTAAAGTCAATGGGATTCTGGAGCAAAGGACCATCAAGACGAGTGAAAAGACCGCCTTGGGGATGCAACGCGTCACGTGTTTGAGTTGTGTGTCTGCTGATCTGAACGAGGCTCACGGATCATCCCCAATGGGTGTGATGGAGGCTCGGGCTCGGGAGGGGGCACTGACAGGTGCATTTTCTGATGCAATGTCCTCCGCCTCTAGGTCCACGTTGCTCTTGCACATTGGGCAAGACTGCAGTATGATTGCAGCGGTGAAAGGACAGCAAGAGAGGAGAAGGTCAGTGCATCGCTCGCTGTACAGCCCAGAGGATGGGGATGCCTCCTTACCGTGTTGCGCTTGAGCCATTCGTCGATGCAGCCCACGTGGAAAATGTGTTTGCACGGCAAGTTGCGGATGTCTTCACCATCTTCGAACTCGATCTATCCGCACGTGCGGCAAGCACCCCAACAAACAGTCAGCGTTCGCGTCAACGCCTCGCTCTCCTCCAACATGTGAGTCTCCTGCTACCAGTGTTGCTCGTCACGTACCAGACAAATCGGGCAGATGTCTTCATTGGGCATGTCGACAATGGACATCTCTATGGGAGATGCCGTCGACTGTCCGGGGTTCCTTTCAGCGCGGTTGTACTTGGTAACCTGTAACTCTTGCAGGCGCTGGGCTGTCACACCCCGCACGGCAGCGACACCGCGTATCTGAGCCTGGTTCACCTGTTTCGAGTGTAAGCAATTAGAGACGGCAGTTAGACCGGCAAGTGTTGCATTCTGAGTGTGCTGGGAGTAGCAGGATACTCACATGCCGCCGATCCGCCCGTCTCCAGCGAACCAGAAGCACGAGAAGCACCAGCGCCACGATGGAAAGGAAGGCGCCGAGCATGTAGACGAGGGAAACGGCGTCAATGGGAAGCCCCATAGACGAATACTCCATCGTTTCAGCCACTGTGGTGTTGTATACCCACACGTCTCCCCGCTGGCTCTGATAGCTGCCGCCGTGGATGACCATGCAGTCGTCGCGCCACAGCGCAGCGCGGTGGTTATAGCGCAGTGGCGGCGTTGGCTTACCGCGGCCAATCAAGCCATAGCGGGCGTCCATCGTCGCCCCTTTCACGTTGAACTCCCCGAGCACGACATCGTCGAACACATAACCGCTGGAGCTGTAGTTCGGCTTGAAGTACCCGCCAAAGAACCACATGATACGGCCCTGCGTCGTCACGATGGACGTGTAGGCACGCTGGATCTTGTCGCTTGCGGCTACAACCTCCCATCGAGACGAGGCCAAATCAAAGAGCCAAACGTCGTCCAGCAGTGCCCAGTTGGACGGCGTCAGACGTCGACCACTGAAGACTACCAGGTGGGTCTTGTCGCCGTTGTCCTGACCGCCGAGTAACCCGACGGAGTGCGAAAAGCGCGCTGGAGGAGTCCGCTCTCCCGTGTTCTCCAGCAGCTCCCACGACTGCGTGCTCAGGTCATAACTCCAAAGATCGTTATGATCCTCGGGTAATTGTTTGCCTTCGTCGTCGTAGGAGATGCCTCCGAACACCAATAAGCGATTGTTGTGCACTACGACACCCGCTTCCGATCTGGGTCTAGGAGCGGCGGCCGAGTTTGGTGGCGACGGATCCTTGCTCCACGTCGGTTCGCTGGACGAGAGGGAGAGTCGCCAGACATCGTTGTACTGCACCACGGGAGTGGCACCTCGGATGGGAACCTCGGTGGTCGAATCTCTCGCCGCTTGGATGGATAACCCACCAAACACCACGAACTCGTCGACGCTGCCGTTGGAATGCAGCACTCCGGCGTGGTGGTACCGGATCGCCGGTCCACTCTGGTCTACCGCCAGCTCGGTCCACTCGTGGGTGAGCAAGTCGAATGCCCACGTGTCGTTGAACTCAACATCTTCGCCATATGGGGACGTGACGACACCGCCGAAGATGTACATCTTGTCCTGGAAGATAGTCATTGCGTGGGCTGCGCGACGTATTGGCTGAGATAACCCTGTCGTGGCCGAACTATCATCCCACAAGCGTGTCCACTGCGCTGTTGCTCCATCCAGCACCACCGTGGCTAGTAGAAGCACTAGTGAGAGCCGCCATTGTCTTGCTCGATCTGTCCTGGGATGACGCAGCCTGCTGCAACTGATCATCGCGAAGAGACCAAGCACCAAGCTTCGAGACGAGTAGGAGACGCGCTCTTCCGGGGTTTCTATCGACTCCGAACGCCTTGGAGCAAGTTAGTCGCTGGCGTCGCCACGCCTTGCACCACTCTCCAATTGAACTGTCAGCTGTCGATTGTCCAGTAGCAGCTCCCTAAATATAGAGAGGAGATCAGAACGTCAGTCATTGTGAAGCTGTAGGCGAATGTTGAAGCAGACCGGTACCCTTCCAGCTCAGATGCGCAGGACGGTCCTACAATCGCCTCCGTTTCACTTTTGCTGCTGCATCAGCTCGCTGGGTTGTAGATTCCGGGTTCAAGGCCTGGGAAAAACACTCACTACTCTCCAGCGCATGGGAACCACCCCCTCCAGATGCATCGCCCTACTCTAATGCGTGGGTTTGTCGAACTTAACTGCCTCCGAGGGAACTACTTGTTCACGTGGATTCAGATTGTGGTGTGTTCATCGCGCTTTCGCGTGGTGTGGATTTCAGCAGCAGAGGATCCGATCCAATGCTGGCTTTGCCACCCACTGCTTCGTCTTCAGGGTGAGAGCTGGTCTTCTGTTGTTCATGGTCATCGACTCGTAGCTGCTCCAGAAACTGTTCCCCAATTGTACACGACATGCGGGTTAGTTCTCTTGCAATGAGGACCTATTGAAACCACGACTGCCAAGAAACATGCTCCAATCGCCCCTCATAATCGCTCAGTACCTTGAGCAATTGTCCACGTATCTGCAGCTCGGACTCTGTGAGCACGGGAAATAGCCAATCACCGAGTTCGTGTCGCTGGCGGAGGAGACCAATGAGTTCTCGCTTCGACAGGCTACATCTCGATATCAACACGCCCCACTGCCCCACCCCGACTCAGTCAGTTCGCCTGCACAAGCACCAAAGTCTCTAAAGCACGCTGCACTCATCGGATCTCTGACAGCACTCACGTTCAGTTCGACGTCCACGAGAGACTTGATGTCCAGGATGCCAAAGATCGAGTGAATGTGCCAGAAGTCGCTTTCGTCCTAAGGATGAAATAGAATAAAAGTGAGGCCCTTCCCGTCACAATGCTGGCACGCGCGCAAGTAGTGCTGCTGCTGATTACCTCGTCGTTTCCGGTGTGCCCCGGAATCAGCGCCCTTGTATCCAAAGCGGCCGAGATGCAGTTCACGTGGACCTCCAGTTCGGAGATCACGTCCACATCTGCGTGTTGCTCGAAGCTCTCCGCCTCCACCTTCTTCGCAATCGACTCCAGGACGGCATCAGCTGGGCCGCATTTCACCGCAAGCCGGACAAGAAGTCGCAAACATGCCCCGCGGATGTCATTCGTTACTGGGTTCCAAAGCGTCGATGAAGTCAAATAGCACAGCGCACCACCGTTAGAGCAAATGAGAGACACATCACCGGATCTCCAAGCCGTACCTTTTCGCTTCCCTTTTGTGTTCGGTGCAGCACTTCGGGAAGAGAGCATCTGATCCAGCAGTCGAAGCAATTTGTAAACGCCGCACACAAGGTAGAGCACGTCGATTTTCCACTGAGAGTCGCGAGCTCTCGAGACGGTGAGGCTGGCATACGCTTCTTCAGCACAGGTAAGCACATCCAGCAGCATTCGAGCAGCGAGGTCGTATATCTTCTCGTGGACGCCCAGAGTGCGTTCGTAGCACGACAGCAATGACCCGTTCACGTACTCGAACAGCATCTGCAGGCGGAAAATGAGCGCTTGTACCGCGTACGTGCACCGCGTGTTGTTGAACCAGGGTCGACTTGCCGTCCATGCTTGCTCGTAAATCCCAGGCAACAGTGAACTGACGCACTCGTGGAAGAGTGTGCGGTGAGCAAAGTGCACGAGCGACTCCATGACCTCCAGTACCTGGCTTTCGACCCGCTCGAACGCACGGTCGACCCACTCGAGGTGGATACGTCGACTGTCGCCATTGCGGCCACGGCGGCGTCTCCCTTGGCGAGCCATGGTGTCCAGCTGATGCCGACATATCCGCCATACAAAGAGCAGTCTGCACGAATTGGCGTACTCTGACAAGATCTGCTCCAGTGTGCAGACTGCCTCCACGCGCGACAGGTGCAGTGTATCGTGTAGTTCGCGCTTCAGTCGCGCCAGTTTCTCCAGTAGCACCTGCACGAAGGCGCAGCTCAGAGCGACGTTCTGCGCTTGAATAGATGTGCCGATGATCTCCGTCTCCTCCAGCAAATGGTGCGCCAGCTTCTCGAAGGGGGAGATGACTTGCACAGGCGCTGTCTCCACTGCTGTCGCTCTTCGTGAAGCTCCACTCCGGGTTGTCCGGGACGCTCGGACGCAGCGAAAGACCCCATTCTCGTCGAAATAACCCGGAAGTGGGGGATTCCCGCTGTAATTGCTGCTCCTGCTTGACGCTGGTGGGGCCGCAGTCCCATGGAAGCTGGCGATTTCCCTCACTACAATTGGTGGCGCTTCGTCCGATCCGAGAGATAGACTCCCAATTGATCCTGCGCGGGTAAGCGACCCAGTGGAGGGTGGAGGAGGGCTCGGCGATACGATTTCCTGCTGCAGAATGGAGCGAAAGTAGCGCGCGAAGATGTGCTCACCCTTGCTAATCGACGGTTCCACTGAGCGCCACAACGCGCTGCCTACCTTATCATTGAGTTCGCCGTTGGGGAAGACAGAGCTCACCTCCACGACGACCGCCTGCACGGCCTCGACAACTTCGCGGAAGCGAATACCCATGTGCACGCGGAAGTTGGGATTCACGGGCGCTGCGACAAAGCGTAGCTCCCGTACGTTTACCCACTCGTGGAGTGTGAGATACTGTACCCAATTGGCAACCTCGACGTCTTTGTGTAGAGACTTCTTCACCTTGAGTTTGCAGCGCTTGTCCTCCACGCCGGTGACCGTGACTTCCACCCACAAACTGTCCTTGCCGTTGTTCACAAGCACACGTTGGCCGAGCCACTTGGCCAGGCCTTCGCTCCTCCCAAACAGACGAAAGCCGTCCCCGTCGCCAAGTTTCTCTAGTAGCGGCACGTACAATTGGCCGTCCAATGTCTCCACGCGCTCAAGGATATCGCGACCTGCGTCGCAGTGCACTGTGCTCACGTCTCGCTCCGTGACAGACAGCACGGTCTTTTGCCACCATACACCTACGAAGTGATCGTCCGCCACAAGCAGCTTCGGTCGTTGTCCTGGTGGCGTCGGTGGTAGACGCACCGCACGGTCCATAATACCCATGAGTTTCTCGGGGAAGACAGTGCTCTTACTGCGGAACTTGCGTAAGCGAGAGAAACACTCAACAATGGCTCCCGACGCGGCTGTGGAATGCGAGGCGGCTGTAGCCATGTCGTCCGCCCACTGGTCTGCCAATTGGGTCAAGTGCGCCATGTGCACGTCCAGCGTGTCACGCAAATAATCGCTGTAGACGTCGCTCATGAGCGACTCGAACTTGGCTGCCACATTTTCCTCCACTGTGCTCGTGTCGTCCCCAAAGATTGTGGACAGCGTGCCGTCCGAGGCAAAGAGGCACACAGTGTCCACGTCCTTGCGCACATGCTGCTTGACGAAGGCAGCACGTTGCTTAAGTGCCTGGGCGTCTGTGAGTTGCGACGTGTGGCTGATACTTGCTGGCTTTAAGGTCGAGAGGGACGAGAAGACCGACTCTCGGTATGCAAGTGCCACCTCTTCCTTGCGAGCTTCCTTGTATGCTGTCCACTGCAGCTCCACAGGCAAAAAGCGCACGTAGTGCAGAATGCTCTTGATTGTGAGCTTGCGCTGCCTTAGTTCCTTGAGCACAGGTACGCCTAGTAGCTCTCCGAGATGGCGGAACATGTCTTGAATGCGGTCGATCACGGCCTCGTTGGGTGGGAGGCTGCGAGTTCTCCCGATGGCCGGCGACGCCGCAGTCTCCGCTGTTTCAGACGTAGACGCATCATCCATGACTGACCGTTGGCTGAGACGACGTTGCGGTCGAGGTCTATCCAGCACATGCTGCTCCACCAGGTTCTCAATCACCTCAAAGGTGTCGCGGGTGTCGAGATACAGCTTGGCAGCGGCATGGAGGCGTGGGTTGGGCTCTCCTCCGTCTTCATTGGTACCAGCTCCGCCACCGCCCAGGGTCACTAACTGCTGGATCTCCTCCAGTAGCTGGAGCACCACGAGTTCGTCCTGCGAGATGCCACCGTTTTGCTCCATGCGCGGGAGCTTCATGACGCGCTTGGAGGTGCTAGACGAGCAAGAAGCGGACGAACGACTCACAGCGCCAGTTTAGCACAGCGCATCGGTCTCGTCCACCAGTGCCTCGTCGGTAATCAGCACGGAGCAAGCCAGAGAGTCAGATACGCATGCAGTGAGAGAAAGCGGCGCTCCGAACCTCGCTTCTCGTCTTCCTCGGCAAACGCTTGGCGAGGAACCAGCGGCCGTCTGTCGACCAGTCTGGACATGAAAATAGCGCACCACCACAGTGGGGAAACACACTGAAGGAGAAACCGCCATGCGAGTCCTGGCAGCTTGTGACGGACCTGTGAACGGGGTATTCGCGCTTTCTCAGTGCAATGACGTCAGCACTTGTGGTCAAGCGCCTCGCGTGGAGGCTTTGCCAAGAGGTCCACGCGGGGTTTGGCGCCTATAGCCTTGGCGCTGTCGCTTTGCTCTAGACTCTTTGCGAGATCGAGATTGGTAAATGGTGTCTGTCTCTGAATGACGTGGCGCGCTGTGCTGCTGGAACTCGTCGGTACGCTTCAACGAAGGTGCGGCCAGTGTGAAGCCATGTGCGAGGGATTTGGCGAGCGGGCAGCGCGAACGGGTCTGCTGTGGCCCTGAGAGGACAATGGAGCACGTGGGCGCTGCAGGGGCGTGCATCAGCGCGCGACCGAGGTTGTTAGCCTGTCATACCCTGTCCGGGCGCCGTCGCGACCGCCACGGCGCACCGCTCGGGTGTTCCCAATCTACCACTGAGTTCCCACGAGTTGCCAGCATTTTGTTGCACCTCGCCCTCGATGATTCACCCGCATCAAGGCCAGGATTGGTCAGTCACAGGTAAGATGGGATCGAGCCTATCAGTTACCTGTGATACCAAAGAAGCCCCGAGTTGCCGCGTTGCGAGCTACTGCCGACCTATTCCTGCGCCTCCACACCCAAGTACGTGACAAGACCTCGCCCCACACCCTAGCTCATTTCCCTAGCTCTTCTCTAGATGAGGGATCGACCAGTGTGGCGGGAGCAGTCGGTCGACCAGTGCGCACGGGAGACATGGATCCCGACGGCGCAAGACCACAAGTGCTCCGCTCGCTCCAGGCAAATCAGGGACAAGTCGTGGTTCCAGCTAAACACCGTGATCGAGCAGCTTCCCACGCCCGACAAGTCGCCCCAGTCTTCTCCCGACGTCGTCATGCTGGATGGAGAGGCCCCGAATAGTCTCATCAAAATCCGGATCTACCCGACCAAGCCCCAGAAGTCACTGCTCAATAAGATGGTCGGAACACACC
>JAADYK010000101.1:0-39832 GCA_023338225.1 Halophytophthora batemanensis
AAGGGCAAGAACTTTGTGTTCGACCAGCGCTGCGTGGGCGCGGCCACCGAGTCGGAGGAGGTGACTGCGGACGTGCTGGGCAAGTGTTTCCAGTGTGGCGAGCCGTGCAACCACCACACCAACTGCAGCAACCTCATGTGCCACGGCCTCATCTTGCAGTGCTCCAACTGCGCCACTAAGCTGCTGGGTGCGTGCAGTGAAGCATGCAAGCAGGAGGTGGTCAAGATGTCAAGCATGACGCCGGACGAACAGCGAAGCTACCGGAAGGAACACGCTCACCTGTGGAAACCCAAGAACCCCAACTCGGCCGTGACAGACAAGCTCAAGTACATCAAGTTCCGTCCTGCGTCGCCTGGTCTGCTTCAGAGCGCGTAGCGGAGTCAAACGTATGCTCTAGGCAGCGTTAGCGACTCACCTCAAAACCTAAAGCAGCTAGAAACACCGTTGAAGGGTGGGAAGCGAGTCAAACCCATGCAAACAGAAGAAGCTAGTCGGATCGAGAGCAACAGGCTGGTCTGGTTTGAAGCAGCGAGTTAGTAGGAGCCTTTGCCGCGGTTTCTCCAACGCTTGTAAGGCGGCTCGTTGGCGCTGGTCTGTCTCCGCGCTTTGGTGGCCTCACGCTTGGCGTCGTTCGCTGCGCGCTTCTTGTTGGCCTCTTCATCGCGTCGAGCCTCGTATTGCTGGCGGATAGCGGCTGTCTTCTCCGGGTCGTGGTGCAGGATATCAAACCCAAAGCTCTCGGGCGCTTTGCGAGCCAGGAGATGGCTATCTGCCGGGATGATCGTGCCTAGGATGCTGCCCGAGAGCGGCTGGAACTGGCCGCGTCGGTGGATCTCATTCTGTAATACCTGGCGCGAATAGTCAAAGGCGCGCTTGACTGTGCGGATCTCGTACGAGTTCTTGCCGATGTCCAGGCTGGGCTCGTTCGGGTTCTCCATGGAGATAAGGAAGGGTCGACCGCCGTCGTACCACTTGCGGTCCTCCTTGTAGAAGTACATGCCGCCGTTTCGCACCGAGATGCCCAACTCATTGTAGTTGAAGTCGCGGCCGTAGAGCGTGAAGAAGCCCACGAGCAACTGACCCAGGTTGTTGTAACTCGGGTCGTCGTGCTCCGTGCCCAGCACACGCCGCCGCTGTTGCAAGAAGCTGATGACCATGAGTTGAAGCAGGAAGGAGCCGATCCCGCCGTTGTACGTCTCGTTCAGCCCGCGTTGTGCCAAAAAGTACTTGAGTACGAGCGTAATGGGGCGGAAGGACGGGTACACACGCATGTAATGCTTCATGAGGTCAGCGGTAGCCAGGCCGCCGGCGATATTGAAGGACACGTCCACGTGGATACCGCTGGCCTTGTGCACAAGCTTGACAATGGGAATGCGAGCCTTGTCGATGACCTCCAGATAACTCACCCAGTCCAGCTCTTCCAGCCGCGCGGCCAGCTCAAACAACGGCGCTTTGCCTTCTGGTACGCCAAAGAGCACCATGTCAATGTCGCTGTTGGGCAGGAACATTTGCGTGTGATGGGAGCCAAAGGTCTCGAGCGTCGCGCCGTCCCAGAGCTCGGCCACGATGGTGGTCATCTCCTTAATGAGCTCCGTACGCCGCTCCAGCTCCTCGGGCGTGGGACTCATGAAGCGCACAAAGTCCATAATCTCCTGGTGCAGACACAAGTACACGTTGTTGAAGAAGTAGCCCTTGTGTGGTGCCATCCACGGCATGCTCTCCAGCATGAGTGCCCGACTCGAGCTCTCTTCCTGCTCCTCGCCTTCCTCCGCCGTGGGTTTGCTCTTGTCCTTGTCATCGTGGCTGTCGGAAACGCTGCCTTCTTCTTCCAAGCAGATGAAGCCGTCCTCACCCTCGTCCGAGCTCTCTTCAGCCTCGTCGGCGTCGCCGGCCGCCTTGCGTCGCTCGGCCTTGGCCAGGCGCTTCTTCTCCTCTTTGGCCTTCTTCACGGCGTACTTGGCCTTGCCGCGCGCCTTGATCTTGTTCTTGGCCTTCTTCTTGTCGGCCGCCACCTTCTTGCCCTCCGCGTGCACGTCGCGCGGCGCGCTCTTGGCCTTGCGGGTCGACGACTTGGTGCGCGCCATTGCCGTCGCTGCTCTGCTGTGGCTCCAAAGTGACTCCAGCCAAACACTCGGGACCTGCGGGCAGTTGGGAAAACGGTACAGTGTACCCAAGAGGCACAGTGTACCACCCGCCCGGTTGCAACCACACGACCGAAAACGAACCGTCGCATCGCGCCCTTCAAGTTTCAGCGCGGAGGGGCGACGTGGCTCTTCGCGCTGCGATAGACTCTCTTTCACTATGCATTCAGCGGTGGAAGGAGAGAAGACCCGCCGTCTACCGCGCTCTTCCCCCCCTTCCAGTTCCGAAGCCAAAGCGAAAGATTCCTGCTCGCCGGTGCACGTCCCAAGCTCTCGGTGCGCTCAAGCTGCAGCGCGGAGGAAGGCACGCAGCACGGACATGTCGGACAAAGGGAGCTCGCCGCGTGACGGCGCCAGTAGCGGCAGCGCGCGCAGCCGTTCCAAGTCGGCGTCGCGCTCGCCGCGTCAAGAAGACAAGGCGGAAGTCAACAGCGCTGGCGGCAGCGGTGGCAGTGCGGGAGAGCGCTCGCCGCCACGGGAAGCAGCCGCGAGCGCGCGACGGAGTTCTCACTCGCGCTCGCGCTCGCCGCCGCCCGCGGGCGCTGGGAAGGAGCCGGCGCGCAGTGTGGACCCGAGTGTGGCCAACCCAGGAAACAACCTCTACGTGGCCAACCTCGTGCACCGTGTACGTAACCCCACTGGGCCCTGGAGGGATTGTTGTGCGGGTGCATGGAGCTGTATTGACGTGTACATTGTATGCTGTGTGTGTGTGGAGCAGTTGGGCGAGGCGGAGCTGCAGGAGTTGTTCTCCAAGTACGGCCGCGTGGACAAGTGTGAGGTGATCCTGGACCCGGTCACGCACGAGTCGAGGTACGATACAAGCATGGCAAAGTGGATTGGAGCCTGCCAGATGTTGTGATGTTGGGGTCGACCGGGTGCTGACTGGGATGGCGTGGGTCTGGTGTGTCTTGTTGCTGGCAGAGGCTTTGGGTTCGTGACATTTGAAGACATCCGCGATGCGGAAGATGCTGTAAAGTCGCTGAATGGGTACGAGCATGCTTCGCACATGTCCAGTCTCCACTCTACAGAAGGCTGCCTCATACTCACACTCTGGGCGCTGTTTTATGCTGTACAGCACGGATGTGGAAGGTCGCACTATTAAGGTCGAGCACGCCAAGCGGAAACGCGGCCACGAGAAGACGCCGGGCAAATGTACGTCACGGTCAAAGCACCTTTATCCCCTGTTTCCTCGTGACTATTTCTGACCTCTGGTATGATCTCTATCGACTGTTGACTGCACGCTACAGACTTGGGCCCGAGGCTTGCCAGCGCCAAGTACAGCGGCCGGGAGGTCATGGGCCGGGACCGCTTTTCCAGAGACCGGAGTCGGGACCGCGGTCCGCGTCGTAGTCGGAGTCGCAGTAGGGACCGCGGAGGCTACTCCCGTCGGTACGACGATAGAGACCGAGGTCGTTATGACGACAGAGACCGAGGCCGCTACGACGATAGAGACCGCGGTCGCGGAGGCTACGACCGCTACGACGACAGAAGAGGGCGACGCTAAAGGGACGGCTAGTCTACAGCTCGCTCTGTGTGTCTCTACCGATGCATCTGTCTTTAGCGACGGCCCGGGATCGAACCGGGATGGAGGATGGCTTCAATCCATCTGCTGCTGTCCTGTAAGCCTATAGCGACGCAGAACGACCAGCCCCGGCCTCCTGTCGTCCTCCTTCCTGCACCCACGTGACCAGCTTGTGTTTAACTTCCTACCTACCAAATAAATCAACGCTGGTCTCCTTTTCCGGCGCCGACCGCTGCATCAACCAAGTCCAGCCAACTCTTCGACCTCGTGTACGACCATCCAGCACCAATACCGTACTTTCAAGAACACAGCTACCCAACGAAGCAAGAAAGTGATCGTCGTCCACAAGCCGATCGGTTGCCAATTATCCGTTCAGCTCGTCAGATCATGGCGTGGTGCTGGCTGGGAAAGCTGCTTCCAGCCGCGGAGTCTCCCAACTCGCACGAAAAGCACTCCATTCGCATCCTCCGAGTCGAGTTGTACCCAACGCTCGATAGTTAGCCTCGCTTGAAGACCAGCATCTTCGCCACGACCTCAGACGAGTCGGCGTCACCGCTCACGTCGTTGTGGGCGAACGACGCTTCCTATGAGGGGTCGTATACATCAAAGATCCGAGTGTGAGTCCATACACTCGTGAACCGATCCAAACCCAGCAGCTCGACCTATTGCAGTTCAACTCACCTCGACCAAGTGCGCGTCCACCAGCAGCGGAGTGATCTTGGAAGCGATCGTGGAGTACGTCACGATGTACGTGGGCAGCTCCAGCGACGAAACGCCATCGTCCGAGTCTTCAGGCTGCTGGAACTGGTACATCTTCGTCAGGAAGGCACGCGGATCCGTCTCCAGCTGGTGCGAGTCAGAGCCCTCGGCACGCTCGCGATTGCTGCATCCAGACAGCAGACAGCGACACCCAAAGGTTAGTGACTCGAACCTGAGTGCGTCCTTTCTCAGCGATACATAGCGGCAGTCCACGAGGTATCAAGACGTACATGGGCGAGCAGTCCGGGAACCACATGGAGACGTTCTGGTGCAGGTAACTGTAGTACGGTGTGGCGTGGCAAGGTGTCCAGAAGTGGATCGAAGCGTCCGGGTTCTCTGAAGAATGGCATCGTCACCACACACAGACGCGGTTTGAGACAGCTTTGGGGTCAAAAGACCGCACTAAAGACCTCAGCACGATGCGAACTGGGGACGTACCTTGGATACGCTCCGCGAGGAAGTCCATTATCTCCACGGGAGCTCGCTGGGCACATTGGAATCGAGAAATCAGCATCAGCAGCCAGAACCAAGTCACGAAGCTCAGCAAGCGAAAAAGGACTGGGTGGTTAAGTGAGGTGTACCTGGTGCGTGCGAGAGAAGTAGTAGGCAGCGAAGAGATTGGGAACCACGGCGGTGAATATGGCGAGGCGCATAAGGTTCCACTGTGTGCGCTCACGCAGCTGGGTGTACAGCTTGTTCTCGAGGTTGCGCAGACAGTAGCCGGCGTACACGAAAGCCGGCGGTAGCAGCGGCAGCACGAAGCGGAACTCTGGCAGGATGCAGTCAAGTAAGAAGAAGCGTCAGTATCCGAGTTGGTAATCGTATCCACAGTGCAGTTGCCTCTTTGGAGAAGAAGAACTTGCATTTACCTTTGTGAGGCGCGCTGCTGTAGATGAAGAGCCCCCACATGACTGTCCGACCCAGATCCTTCTTTGCGTCCTATAGAACAACGCCAGGTGAACAAACGGTAAGAATCGACAAGAACCACAAGAAAACCACACACAAAGATCGCAAGCGTGGTCTACTGCTTACCGGCGCAGTGAGATATCCAGCGATTACAATGGGCAGCGTCGTGCCCACAATGGCAGGGAAACCCTGCGAGAAGTACCAGCCCCACGGGTGTTCACCGTAGAGCTTGTCCTTGCCCTGGACCCACCAACAGTACAACATCCAAAGCAGCATGCCTGAGTCGAGTCTTTTGCTTCCCACGGTTGATCCAATTCCCACCACCTCGTCGTACCTCCAAGACGTTGAACTTCAGGAAGTTGTAGGGCACAAAGGTCCACTCGCCGTATCCGAGACGGTCAATGACCAGCATCACCGCCGTCGTGGCCAGCGCAATGGGTAGCACTGTCTTCACAAGCAACTGGAAACGAGACGGGGTCTGGATGAGGTGCACAACGCCAGGATACAGCCACACCACGGCGTTCGTAGGGCGAAAGAGCACGCCCAGTGCCGCCAGCACCAGAGCCACGGTCCGGTTGCTTCGCTTCTGTGGTGCATCGTCCTTCTTCTTGTCCGTTCCTTGCTGTGTGGGGTCAAATAAACCAATACAAAGGTGAGTAGGCAAGCTAAAGCGGATCTTCGAGTCGAGTAGGACAGAAGCAAACGAAGAGGTTGGCGTAGCGTACCAGGAACTTCCAGGGCCAGTAGGACAGCGCCGCTGTAGTGCACAGCGTCTCAATAGAGTTGGAGAAAGGCCGCACCATGACGTAGAAGATAAACCACGAGCAGAGGTGGCACAGTAGTGCCCATTTGGCCGACCGGCGGTCAAAGTACGTGCGTGCCAGCTTGTACAGAAAGTAGTCGTTGGCAGCGGAGAGCAGGCCCTAGAAGAGAAGATTGCAAGCAACAGTAGCGTATTAGCAACACCACCACAGATAGCTGCTTGCCATTGACCTGTACAGCGCGGCGGACTCACCTGGAGGAGACGCGGGCCATAGGCCACCGCCCAGCGCGAGTCCAGATGCTACCAGCAGCAGCGACAACACAGGGCGCAAGCAAGTACAACATTAAGTATCAAGCAATACTAGACGCATACGAGGGGCGGACACGGTTGTAGGCGTACCAGGAGCGCCAGCAGCTTGTAGAGCCCCGCGAAGAGCGCCGGGTGTGCGTATCCGCGCAGTTGCGCGTCGTCCTGCCACTCCCACGTGCTACGCGCACGTGGAGAGAGCATTGCATGCATACAAGAGTGAGTTGCCAGCTCTCAAGGTGGCCATCGCTGCAACACAGCGTACATGTAGCCGTAGCCGAAGACCACACGGTGCGCCACTTCCGTGCTCTGCCAGTACTCGTCCGGGTTGAAGGTCGTGCGCACGAAGAGCGCGTTCCAGAGGCGGAAGACCACCACGGCCGCCCAGAAGGCGCGCGACGCCACCAGTTCCTCCCACATACTGCGCTCGCGGGCTTGGCTTGCGGGGCTTCTTGGGCTTGAGCTCCGGGCCAAGTGCTGCCTCTGACGGTCGGCGACTGTCGGATTGTGAATTGTGAATTGGGGGCGGGACTTTGACCAGCGTCTCAGAGTGGAGGGACGTGATTGGCTGGAATACTACCGTGTTTCAGTGGTCGGGCATGTGCCGCACTATTTATTCCAAAGGTACCACGAGATCCCAAAGAACGGCTTGGGTAGCACGGACTGGCTCACGCTCGGCGACAAGTTCTACTTGTTGCGCCCGCTTGGACACCACCTCGCCGGCAAGGTGGGGGTCGTTGCGGTCGGCGCCAGTCCGTGCAAGGACTGCCGGAGGCCCTGTCTGCATGGCGAAGTCGTGGTGGCGCTGCTGCTGACCATGTTCTTTGAGGGGCGCGGCACCTCTACGCGCGACGAGTGTAACGCGGCGGTGGAAGCTCAGAACGTCGCGCTTGCCTCCGTGATGCCTGGCATGACGGTCAGCGAAATGGGCAAGCACATCGGAGACGTGCTGCGTGGCCTGGGCTTCGAGGTGGACCTCGGCCGAAACTGGGAGGAGAGAGAGAGAGAGTGACGGTTGATCGCGGAACGCACAGCAATCGTGGACCTGTCGCGCGTAGACCATGCTCGCCCGACTGGCCGCAAGTGCTTCTTGGCTGACTGTGCTCGCTTGGCGAAAAGTGGTGGTGTCTGCATTCGCCATGGTGGAGGCTCGGGCTGCAGTGTCAAGACTTGCGTTCGCAAGGTCCAATCGCGGGGAGTGTGTGTGTGCAAGGTGCACGGCGGCGGTTCTCGCCGCCAGTTCTCTGGCTGCATCGAGGCTGTCGTGTCGAATGGACTCTGCAGTGTGAGCACGAGAAGGTCTTCTCGCTGGCGATGCTGCGGTTGGTTCCCCCGCAGCACGAGCATGTCTTCATCGTGGAGTGCTCTTCCCACTGGAACCGCGACTTGTCCTTGGTCCGCCTAGAGAGAGCGAAGTACTCACGGCCTTGAGCGGCCGCGTGAATGCCAAAGCAGTGCTGGTACTTCGTGGCAACTTAAGTGGTAGTAGATTGGAAACTGTCGTAGGGTGCCGCAACGAAAGCGCAAGAACGCCATGGGATGGAGGTACGTGTAGCAGCCCAGCATGGTGGGCGTGAGTGGTAGTAAGGCCGCTTGCGCTGTGGGCCACTGGCACTGCCAGTCGTGACGATTACCGGCATGCGTCTTCTGCGTGGTCTTCCCCCGAGAGAGGAAGAGGTAGGTGTGGACGACTTGCACAAGGGGCCAAGGGGCATAGAAATCGGCCCTCCCATTGGTCAAAACGTACACGCATACGGTTTTGATTGGTTCGATCGTGTATTTCTGGCCAATCACGAACCTCTTCTCGTTTGGGCCCCTTCAAGGTCTGCAGGCAAACATTACGCCAGAGAAGGCTTTGGCGAGCATGGAGAAGAGCGAGTGCGCGCTGTGCGCGCGCAAGCGTGGCGTGTTTTACTGCGCGGAGTGCACGTCGGGCAAGCTACAGCAGCGCCGCACCATGCTGGCAGCTCTGCAGGCCGACGTGGCCGTGCTGCGCAAGAAGACCGCGTCTGCGCTGAACGTACGCGTCGCCCGAATCTACCTTGGCAGTGCCACACAAAGAGGGACGCTACTCTCACCGTCCTGACCATCGCGCTGCCTGTGTATGTGACCCTGTCGTATCAGCAGTCGAAGAACACTGTTGTGGACGCGGAACTGCGTCTGGACCGGTGCAAACAGAAGGTGGAGGCGCTCGCCGAGAAGGTCATGAAGACGCGCGAACAGTTGTGCACAGGTACTGCATGCACCCCACAACAGCTAACGACCGTCTGCTTGGCTGCTCCTAGCGCCCATGTATGCATCTACTTGGCTGGTGTTCTCTCGCTCACTGTATCTGTGTGTGAATGCGTGTACACAACAGAGCGGATCGCGGTGGTGGAGCGCTCGTCCCGCCTTGAAGCGCGGTCCAGACGCGTGGGGGAGGGCCAGCAGCTGCTGCAACAGGAGACCGAGCGTGCCGAGAGTCTCCATACGCCGATGCTAGAGTGCCTGGACTTCCAGATCCAGTGGGCGGACGAGGTAAGCCTATCAGCGTCCATACAAACGCCCAGACGCTGGGGTCTCGTGTGTCTCCTCGCAGTGCACTCACGCTTCTTCTGTTTGCCTCGCACGGGGTCGTACTGTGCTGGCTTCTGACTATAGAACGCAGCCAAAGTCCGCGGGGACAAGCTACGCGAGCTCTTTGCGCTCTTTGCGCTGATCCCAGAGGAGTTGGTGAAACCGCAGACCAGGAGCAACGGCGACGGCGGCGACGACGGCGACGACGGCGATCTTCTCGTCGCTATCATGGAAGAGAACGACGAGGAGCGAAGTTCGACTGAAGCTCCACCGCCACCCAAGCCCCGACCGAAACGTGACGCCCCCGTGTTCTTCCGTACCATTACGGGGCTCCCGCTCCCAATCTCCGGCCGATACGAGAACGTGCCACCGGAGGTGGCGGCAGCAGCTTTGGGCAAGGTCATCCACTTGCTCCACTGCCTCACCAAGTACCTCAAGGTGACGTACCCGCACCCGATGGAGTTCAACGGCTCCTTCTCCACCATCGGCAACACGCGCGAAGGGGCTGGCTGTCACACGCTTTACCCAGACGGCAGTGTGGGGTTCGACTGCGGCGTCGCCATGCTGCACGAGAACGTGGCCTTCCTTTGTGTCTGTCAGGGCGTAGAGAGCAGCAGCATCCATCCGACAGATCTACTGGGGAACTTGCTGCAGGTCTATCGCTCGCCGCTACTCGGGACGCTCTGCGACCAGAAGCGCCACAAGGCTGCGCTGGAGAATGGCGAGGCGTCCCCGAGCGGCGTCGGCACCTCCGCCTTCCTGCTCGAGACCTCGCAGACGCTCAGCGGGAGCATTGAGATCCTACCACACTACTCGTGATCGGCTGGAGACTTCTGAGGCATTGTGCTGTTCTGTATGAATAACAAACGAGACGTGAATGAAGAACCGAAGCTACAGGCTGCTGGCTGCTGGCTGGACGAGGCGCTAGCTCAGTGGCAAAACAGCAGCAAGCAACGACCGCCTCGTTTCGTTTATCCTCGCTCTCGCTTATCCGAACGGCGTGATCGGCGCGGCCGTAGCGCCCTGATCGTCCTGACTGAGCTCCAGACACTGGTGCTTGAGCGACGACAGCTTCTCGCGGATGAGGTCCAGCGCGCAGATCACTACCTCCTCCGGCTTGAGCTGGCCAGTCGTCTGTGCAAAGTTGAGCATTGCACGCATCACGTCGTAGGCATAAGCAGAGACCAGCAAAGTGAGCACTCCGGTCAGCAGCAAGGGAGAAACAGTGTTGGATAAAGAGCCTAGAAGAGAAGAGATGGGATGGGACGTACCTCGACCGAGAAGATGAATTTGTCTTCCTGCATCCGCACGCTCACGGCCGAGTCGTCCTCCGGGTTGTCCTTGAATGAGTCGGCCAGCTTGACACATTCGTCGCAGTACATGCAGCGCATCGCATCCCCCACCGTGAACTGTAGCCACCCAACCAACCAACGTCCACAGTGAGCACACCGACACGAACATGAACACCACCACCAACTCCCGTCTCCAAGGATGTACAGGCTGGCAAGCACCAGTGGCAGTGGACGCAGACACGGAGTCCTAACGCACCTGTTCGTAGTTCTCGTCCGTCTCGAAGACCTCCGTGGGACAGCTCTTGTAGAGCTCGGCCTTCTGCTCAGGCGTGTACGTGCTCAGCACCGCCTGGTTCAGTGTGATGATGGGGTCGTACATGAAGGTGGCCACAGCCACGGGCGACCACTTGGCGTGCTCCTTGCCAATGCCCTGCAGTCCAGTCCACCCAGACAACGCCAGTCAATCACCCACATGCACACACCCACACGTTTCTACAGACTGCGGCCCAGAGAGATGCAAGTGTACGTACGAGCTTAGCGATGGCCGAGAGACGCAGGCGCTGGCCGGGGCCGAGCTTGGCGATGATGACGCCGCTGTCCTGTGTGTTGTTGAGTTCCTCCTCGGAGGAGAAGTTGACGGGGCGGATGTACGGGTCCGACGACTTGAGCGACTCGGATGTGACTGAGAGCACGCCCTGGTCCGCCACCACGTCCAGTGTGAACTCGACCGAGCAGTTGGGGCAGTTCTCGTCGCAGTCGCAGTCCTGCGAATACACGAAGCGCTGGCGGAAGTTCTCCAGCCCGCCGTCAAAGTTGAGCGGGATCATGCCCAGACGGTGCGCCAGGAACTCGTCCGTCATCACCGATGTGTTCACCTCCACGCTCACCAGGTCGATGGCCAGCGTCGGCACCTCGGCAATCATGACGCGCCGGATGGCGTTGGCCACGCTCGCGTCCGTCTCGGACAGCTCGAAGCGGATGAAGTCATCGCGCAGCTCCTGGATCTCGATCTTCGGGAACCGCGGGTTCGGCATCTCGCCCGCCTTGCTCTGCTGGCTGCGGTGTTCTTCTTGCGGCGGCGCTGGGCCTCGTGCAGCCGCGTAACTCGTCGGCGCTTCAGCTCCTGAGCGCTTCCGAGCCAGGAAGTGAGTGCGATGTGTCGGGTGGTGTGGCCCCCTTCGTGAGGCTATAATTCAGGTGGAGACGGTACTCGATATGCGCCGCATACAAAAAGTAAGTCGAAAACTACATACTGAGAGCAAGACGATTCTGCTAGCTGCTCCCGAGCCGAGCCGACCCGAGCCAGGCTCGACGACATTCTACAGGTTGATGAGTGTTGGTCCTCGGGACTGGTATAAAGTCTTTGTCGTTATACACCCCACGCCAAAAGTTATCGGCCACCCCTGTCGGTGGCTGTAACCCGGTCAATATTTGGCTGTTGAATTTGCTGTTTGGATATGTCCCACTTCATAGTACCCAGAACCCGGGGCATGCACTAACATCCGTGATTTCGCGTTAGGTGACAGGCCTACCATACAAATGGCCAATTTCGATACCGCGACAAAAGTATTGTCCACGGAGCAACTATACAAAAACGTAGGTATTAAGAGTGATTGTTCAATTGAAGTGCAGGTTCAACACCCACTTCAGATGCACTATAAGCACGGATTTCTCGTTTATTAGTAGTGTGTCTTCTTGCCTTTCTTCTGAACTACCTCAATGCACCGCTTAGGCATTGTAGCTACTAAAGTGCGGAGAATGGACTGCGGAATTGCGTCCCAAGCAGCCATGATAGCGTCAGTCAGTTCAGCTACGTTAGCGTACTGCTTGCCGTTTGGATAAACAGCACGAGACAAAATGGCCACAGGTTTCCAATAGGATTTAAGTTGGGCGAACGTGCTGGCCAATCTAGCACCGCGATGTCCGGTTATACGAAGAACTCTTTCGTTCGACGCGACGTGTGGATACTGGCATTGTCTTGTTGGAAGATGTAGTCGCAACCGCAACGCAAGTGAGCGAAAGGAAGCAAATACTCAGAGGTTGTATACACGTAGTCATCTGGGTTTTGCTTCCCTTTGAGCACCGCAAGTTTGGTCGTCCCTATGGCACTGAAGCCTCCCCAGACCATGACAGAACCACCACCGTTTTGGTGGCGCTTCATCTGTCGGCATGCGCGACGGATGTCACGCCAGTAGTATTGGAAACCGCCTGGCCCACCCAAGTTCCACTTCTTCTTGTCCGAGAAGACAATGAAGGGCCAGGCAGCACTCGGACGCAGAAGTTGGTCTTTGGCCCAGGCCAGGCGAGCTTGCTAGTGTTGAGGTGTGAGGTCGAGCGTGCTCTCCATCTTGGTGTACAGGAGCCAGTCCACACACACCAGCACTCGCTGCACGGTCCGCAGTGACACATCAATGTCCAGCATGTCGCGCACTTGCGCCACCGAGTAGTCTCCTGTAGCCGCCGCGCGAACCACCCGCCGGACCTCTCGTTCCGTGAGCGCTGGTGGGCGCCCTTGTTTCTTCGTCATACTTGTTGTTGGCTGCGCAATAACGCGTGCAACAGTGTCGCGAGAGTGATTTACCCAGCGGAAGGTTGCTCGATTCGTCCAGCCCGCCTCATGAAGCCCCTTGATCCCCCCTCTTTCAGCGTCGTCTAGCGGCATTTTGCTTGCCATCGTTTTCGGAAGTGATGACGCAGTGTATGTCATTGTATGGCGCAGACCACTCGTTGCTATTTAGCCTTGTAGCTACCGGTCCATTCATTCAATTGAACAATCACTCTTAATACCTACGTTTTTGTATAGTTGCTCCGTGGACGATACTTTTGTCGCGATATCGAAATTGACCATTTGTATGGTAGGTCTGCCACCTAACGCGAAATCACAGATGTAAGTGCATACCCCTGGTTCTGGGTACTATGTAGTGGGGTATATCCAAACAGCAAATCCAACGGCCAAATATTGACCGGGTTACAGCCACCGACAGGGGTGGTCGATAACTTGGCGTGGAGTGTATGTCACCCCATTCGTCAATCGTGTCCAATACCAGCTCCTTTCGACCATACTTACTCGTATGCGAGATATACGGTGCACCTGCACCACTCAAGTTCCCATTATGCTATACCATTTATAGTCTTTTGGTTTCTAGAATGCCGTCGTTTTACCCGTACTGTGAACTCACTCAGCACAGCCATATACTTTACACGGACACCGAGACACGCCAATCCTCCAGGAACACTTAGCCCTTTGATCTCCGACGTCCTGCATACGCCACGTCGGCTTGCTATTGCGCTGCTAGACTATTCAATCGTTTCATTTCTTTTACGAGTTGTACCAGCGAGCTGCCAGCCGGCGGTCGGCGTCCCTAAAACACATTACTTTACCAGTTCCACAGAGCCGTGGTGTGAGAAATCACAAGACACCGTTTGTAAACACTGCAGGTCGAAGTTGGGTCTCCCCTCCTTCCCGTTATGCCTTAAAGCAGCATTTGGACGCTTTGCAACACGTTGACGTCCTTGATCACGGTAGTACTCCGGCATAGATTGTTTGGGTAATGCAGAGCATTGCGAACAGGTCGACGACAAAGTAGGTTGTCTTTACATAAAATGTCGGAGCACCGGTTATAGAGACCAAGCTGGAGACACATGAAGTGGACCTTCGATGTCCGGCACTCATCAACTTCTTCAACGCGACAGTAACGCTTGAGCTCACGCTTGTAGCGCTGAACGGTTCGCCAGGTGCTCGTTTTGAACCACCATGATTCACCTACCCCTCGAAGCCGACGCAAGTCCTCGTTGCTGGTTGGGCCATTAGCTCGGTCCACGGTTCATGGAGCTTATTCTGCTCGTTTTCGTGTCGCTTGAACTCGTTGTTGCGGATGTACACCGCTCCACAGAAACCATGCAGCATGGCAAGTCGGAGTACGACGTAGCGTCTGTAGTCGCACAGTGCCGACAGCGAAGCTATTTCGCGCCGCAGTAATCCCCGCATGGCAGCCTGGTACTCTGGGTTCTTGGCCTCCTATTTGGTTCGTTTCGTGGTAATTTCGATGTACTTGGCGTCGTTGTAGAATCAGGCACTAGAGTAGTTTATCATTTCGCTGTGAGTGTTGGTCACCGCGAACATGCCGCGCTTGCCCGAGTTAAGACCCCACATCACGTCGTAGTCTTCCTCGTGGAGTGATACGGCTTGACGGTCAGACCGTGGGGTGGATTTGATTCCATTCTTCCAGCACTGAAAGACCACGCACACAACCTTCGTATCGCTGCCGACCTGGCGTCTAAGCAATCTGTTCTGGATTCAAAGTGCTCGACCCGGAATGGCCTTTGCCCATTTGCTTTAGAATCGCGCAGAAATGTCTTCATTGGTGGAATGACTTGTTCGCCGGCGCGACGTAGCACGTTGTGCAATCCCGTCCCGCCCATCAAGAACTCACTCGCCCCTAAGCCCATATTTTATCGGAAGGACACTGAAAACGTGGTGCTTCCTGGGAGGTTGAACAAGGCGCGGAGTCTCCGCATCAACCAAGAAATAGAGAAGCTGCCTCAGCTCATGAGGGTTCCTTCAGCAGTTTGCCTTCGCTGTCTCGAGGCATCAGTGCGCAATACCGAGTAGCGGGGCACAAGCGCATCACTGCCTAAATATGGCTTCGCCATGATCCGGGCAGACATTGCCCTCCACTTGCAATTGGAGTCGTCCGGAGACCAGTGTTATCTCTGTAGATACTTTTTGAGTCGTGAAAGGAACGTCGTATTAGTCGCGCTGTGAGCGCTGGTTTCTATGATGAAGCTCTCATCGTTCACGAATCCCTGAGCGAGATTTGAGAGGATAGTCAGTGAGACATCCTCGCCACACAACGACCACTACTCCATTGACGACTGACGGAGATCCTCGTTTTGAATCTGCATTCTTCATGTTGCCTAAATCAAAACCACAGAGAGAAACGAGTAGAAATGGCACTGGTTAAACATCGGTAGGTCAACTCGTGCAACTGCTAGGAGGAGAACAGCGTGAAGCTCCGTGAGGATACATGCCTCCACATTCGACTTCGGCATACACCAGATTACGTGTTTCCACGGCAAACCGCGGCCCTCCGGCCTCATGAATGGTGTGAGGGTCACACTCACCACCGAGATGTCGGTTCACGCATTGAGTTCCTTTCGCGAAGTCACGTTAGGCTGTTACCGCTGCGTGGGAAGTGAAGCTGATACAGCCAGCAGTTACGGACCGAGCTTTCGCGTCCGCTTCGTGCGCAGCATGACACGGCAGTGACTGTAGTAGAAGGGACCAATGGTCGGACTTCCCTGCGCCAAAGTCGAACTTGCCCAACGCCGATGACCAAATGCCCCACATCCGTGTCCAAGGAGTGAAATTGTTGTGCCCAAATGTCTGTTTTCAAACGTCCATTGTTGAATCCTTCAATTGTCTAACACCCGCGTCAAAATGAGCGTGCTTACTGAGTCTATCACCTACTATGTGTGCGAATGTGTGTGTGTGCGCGCGCGTGCATTGTTCACTCAAACTGAAATGAGAAATGCAAACTAGTCGGACTCAGGCTCGGAATCTTCCTGGGTAGGTCGGCCCACCAGTTGAGGTTCAGGACGTGGTGGCACTTGGTCACGCGATGGACGACAGCGTTTCTCCGTGGTGTGTCGTCGTCGTCAAGGTTGAGGTCGCTGTCAAGAATACTGGAGACGACTGACTCAGTCAGAAGGACCTGGTCGACCGACTGGAAGACGTGGCTCATTGCGTGGCCCAGGTGTAGGCCAATTGTACCTAACACATAGTCAAGCATATTGGCTGGACGGCAGCGCTAATCCTGCTTTGTCACTTGTCACACCACCGCTAAGTTGTGCTTCGCTTGCTTGAACTGCTCGCGAAGGCTGCGCCTGCCTCTGTCTCCTCGAATTAAATCTTCAACGGCAAGCTGACAGAAGAAGCCGGCTAAAACTGATGGAGCGATGTGGCACGCGCGGGATATAGTTGAGTGATGACGAAGAAGAATGTCGGTAGTAATACTGCAGTATAGCGCACAAAGCGATACCAAGTGCTGTACTGAATGCGGCTAAGAGAGTGTACGGAGAAGGGCCACCAAAATAGACAACACTCAGTTCCAGTCTGTTTGAATCTCTTGAGAATACCCAAACGTAGAAGAGCAAAGAGCTGGGGATCCAATACAGAGCCCAGGGTATCCTTGCTCACGGTGCTCGGAGCCTAAAAGACGATCCACTCTTGGCACCGAAAGATAAATGGACACTTGAGCGACGAAGCAAGGCAAGGCTTGAGGAGAGAAGAAGAGTGAGGCCTGGGCGGAGAGAGCCCTTAGTCGTTGGAAGAAGTTAAGGAAGGAACTCAGTGTGGAGAGCTACCTGTTTGGCCGATCGCAGAGATGTGGCAAGCTTTCCTGGGCTTCATCCTGTTCTACCTTGCAACCCTTGAATCCTACTAAAATCAAGTTGAATCAGACCCGCCCCTGGGTACGGACTGGGAGAGGTGCACGCCTCTTTGCACTTCTGAGTGTTGCAATTGAAGATAGCAAGCGAACAAGATGATTCACCTTGCGTTTTCAGGCAATGCAGTCAATGAAACCTCGCAGGGCCAACTCGCGTGACGCCTCAACGTGTTAAGGGCGTGTGTTTTGTCTGCTTTGACAGAATAATTTCTTGTGTGCGTGCTCTTCCAGAAAGCACAATGATGGCGTTTTAGGATAGGTGTGCCATCCGACCAAAAACTGAAAGGGAGGTTGCGACGAAACCTAAAATAGCCCCCGCAGAGCCAGTTCCGTACACAAAACTATCGTCGGTTTCCCTCAAAATGAACACATCTGAACGAATATCCTACCTCTTTGTAGGAACAACTTTAAACTGTATGGTATACAAATTCCTTTTTTGTTTCGCTTAGAAATGCCTTGGTTTCACTATGTGTCAATTACAGTCCAAACATCCAAAAGTGACGGCAATTTCAGCCAATCAAGGACGTTTATGTCCATGGAAGAATCCATTCGTCGCCTCCAAACGACCAGGAACGCTGTGAATATCCGTTGGAGCATCAACTTGCTTGCCGGATATGGTTACATGTGAGTACACCAAGTGAGTCTATAAAAATCGTCTAGTTATCAACGTACCTAGCGTTTGTGCCAAATGAAACCAAAGAAACACCAGAACGTACTCACTTACAAGACAGCAGGCATCGTTCAAATCCAGGTATACTCTAGAACTTCCTCGGACTGAAAGCTTACATAACCCTATTTTACGCGATCATTTTTGTTATAGCGTAAGTTTAACGTAAGCGTACGGCACAGACATTCTGTGTGTGTATTAATAGAACACGATTGACCAATAGGTAGCCCTTTAAGACCACGCAGGCGGTTCATCATGCTCTGCTCTGGTGCGACACGCGTCGCGTCGGCTGGTCGTGTGGGGAAGTCGCCCTTTGTTTTGCCTGTCGCCCCGTCTTCTCGACTGAGTCCACAAACAGCCCAGTGGTTCCTCATTATTGGAAGCGCCCCAGGCGCACCCTTCTTTATAGGAGACTTGGATCTTTCGTCGTAAAAACCCTGGATGAGGGGTAAATGCACCCAATCGTACTTAGCCGACATTCTGGCATTTTCGCCAAAGTACGAATTTCTAGTCAATCAGATTGCGCGAAAAGATCAAGGTTTGAGACAAGTTTTAAAGATTCGGAGGAGTGATGGTGAAATCTCTACAAGTGAGTACAAATTCCAGAGTATTTTCGAGAGGTTGTTCTCGAGCCGGTTCTACAACCTAATTCGAACACCGAATTCGATCGTGCAACGTATGTAGTTGATTCACCGTATTTAGTCTTTCCAAATTGTGGATACTCAACTGGGCACATATAAAATTCCGAAATAGATGAAAGCCATTGGGCCAATTGGGCTGAAATTCTTCAGCCCACCACGATGGCTACAGTCTGCAGCACCTGGCAAACACCAAGCAGGAAGACCACCGCTGTACAGCTCCGAGTCTGGTCCATAGCTACGTTTTCTGTCTTCATGTATTTTCTTGAATGTATCTGTCAAAACTTGGCTACTCACTACGGCAGCTTCGTGTTGAAGACCTCGACCGTCATCTTGAGCGCTTCAGCCAGCGGCTTGACGACGAAGTCGGGCGTGTCTTGGATGCCCACCTCCAGACGCGACGCAGGCGTGGGCACGAAGAAGCGCGTCCCTCGCGAATGGCGCAGACCTTTACCAGCCGCGTGTGCCAGCGACGACTGCCACATCTCTAGCTCCTGAGTCGACGAGGCCACAAGCACCACCTCTTGCTGCACGCGCTCCACAACCTGGCCGCTGTCCAACTGTAGCGTCACCAGCGGCTGCGAGCGCGTGGCGTTTGTGATCCGCAGACACTTGGTGTCGCCTGCGTCCGTCTCGAGACGTACGTGGCCCAGCGGGATGATGCCGCGCAATTGCTTCCGGCTCGAGAAGTAGTAAAGGCAGTTGCGGCTCAGCACAAACCAGCGCCGCACCGTCGTGAAGCCGCCCTTCTTGAGCAAGAAACCGTTGAGACTCGTGTCCGAGGGCCAGAGTTCCTGCTCCTCCGCCGTGGCCGACCCGAAACTGTGCCACATGACGTCCAGGAACACGTTCATATCCCGTTCGTGACCCTCCAGCGCCTGGAACGACGGACGAAGTCGCGGACCCGTCGGGAGGCTGTCCACCCCCACACTCAAATGCAGTAGTAGCCTTGCTTGGCTCTTCTGCCACTCCACGCGGTAGATGTAGCGCAGTGGCGTCATCCACTCCACCACGGGCTTGGCAAAAGATCCTACGTTGATATACAGCACCCGCTGCTCCGTCACGATGAGCCAGTGTGTCAGCTGCACCTTGAGCTTCTTCCCGTCCGCTTCCTCCAGCAATTCCTTCCCTGCTCCCCCCAGCAACGACAACTTCCGTCGTTGTTTCGGGGTCAACGACCCCATGTCTAGGTCGCTGGCACTCTCCGCTTGGCCCTCAGACACTGCCACCTCCTGCAGCAACTCCTCGGCACTCTCGAACTGGACTGTGAGTGGCCGCGCAGCACCGCGAAGCAACGCCAGCGTCTCATGGAAGCCGATGCCACGCACGTCTACGCCACCCACAGCCACCAGGCAGTCCCCTTCCTGTAGCACGAGCTGACCAGGCGCCAGCCTCCCTCGAACTGTCGCCTTTCGCCGTGCCGTCTCGTCCATCGCCTTGATGGTCACGTTCTCGCAGTAAAAGTCCGTCTCCAGGTCCATTCCCAGCTTCTTGTGGTAAAACACCACCTCGTAGATGAGCTTGCGGCTGCTGCCACTGCCTCTGCGTGGCCGCCGCTCCTCGGTCTCCTGCAGACTACGACGCAGCGAATTGGTACGTTCACGAGTCGAGTCGCTCTTGTTCTTGCTGCTGCCTCCACTGTCGCCGCGGCGACGCTCTCGTGCTTCCTTTGTGAGCTCCGCAGCGCTCACCGACTGCAAGATTTCATTATAGAAGATGATTTTCTCGCCCGAGAGCCGCTCGCCGCCCGTCTTCTTCAGCAGGTCGTACGCGATTGTATCGGCTTCCTTGTAGCACTTGAGCTCGTTGTAGCGCCCGAAGACGCGCGGCCGACGCACACGCCGCATGTTCTGGCCGTTCTGAAGCGACCGGTTGCGTACACCCTGAGTAGCACGTGATGCAAAGTCAAAGATACCAGCCACAGGCTTCACCGGCAGGCCAATGATGCCTGTCAGCGTACCACGCACAAACCCCACGGCACCACTCTCCTGTGCTCCCCGCATGGGACCCAATACAAGCCCCGCCACGCCCTCGTATACACCGAGGCTCAGCTCGCGCGAGCCTTGTACGAGTCCTTCGCGCAACCCACGCACATGGCGACGTCGTGCTCGTGCACGAACTTGCTGGTACTGAGCGTCCAGACTCATGGTCGCCAGTCCTTGCCCAAAGGTGCCCGAGATCTTGCTGGCTGCGTCGAAGGTTCCGTCCACCGTATTGGACACCAGACTGGCTGTGCCCTTAGCCAACCCCTTGCTGAAGCCCTTGCCCCCCACCTTGAGTCCTTCCAGCGGCTCGTACACAAAGTCTCGTACGCCCGTGCCAATGTGGTCCAAGAAGCCCACCGGGTTGCCCAAGAAGTCAAAGGAGCCCAGGATCTTGTGAAGTTGTTTCCACAGCTGCCGCGTGTAGTACTTGGACACACGGCGCGTGAGATCTCCGCTCGTACCGAATGCGTGCTCAATCATGAGCGCATTCAGTCGCACAGGCGCGTTATCAAGGTCCGGGACGTGCATCGTGAGACTTGGAATCGCCCACGACATGGCCGACTGAGGCGATTCGTTGCCATTGCCTGCATCTCCGAATGCTGATGGTGCCGACATGGCGTGCTTCAGCTCAGCGCCGTGGTGACTCGCACCCTTGGACTTCTTGAAACTGGATGAATCGCTGCGCAGAGTGACTGTCGTGCTGGCTTGGAAGACATCGCTTCGGAACGTGATGTCGAACTCCACCGGGTGGATATGTAGAAGGGCAAAGTACACCTTGCGCGCCTCTGACGATGACGTGGACGTATACGAGTCCAGACTCTTGAGCGGGTCCAGCTCCTCACTCAGTGTGTTCTCCCGGTACTCGGCCAGCGACTCGGTCATCGTCTCGATTGGGATACTCTTCATGCGGATCTCGCCTCCGCGATTCTGCGATCGGTGTTTCCCCCACGACTGTGTCATCTGTACAGCCGACAAAGCAATACAACCAACCACATAACCAGCATACACACGTCAACCTTTCCGATTGGTTCGAGCTTCTGACTCTGCGTCAAGTACCACATACGTACCGCCGACATGAACGCCCGCGCTGATACCAGCAGGTCTTCGTCCAGCTGCATGATGACCGGATACAGCCAGAACGAGCAGTGTTCAAAGTAGTCCGTACTGCCCTGCTCGTTCGACCACGTGCAGCAGAAGTGCATGGCAGCCACGTTTGCCTGACGATATTTGCAGTCCGCGCAAATGAAGATGTTCTGGTTGGTCACCAGTCCAGTACCTTCCTGCGACGTGTCATCGTTGTCGTTCACACCTCCTGCTCCCGCCTGCTCCGCCATCGCAGCGAGATCCTGGTCAATGTCTTCCATCGTCCGTTTCCGCTGTCGACTAACGATTGTCGTGCCGTCACTCTGCAGCCGCGGACACAAAAGTTTGCTGAAGGTGGCTTCTCCGCTCTGATTGTCAATCTGCACGTCGTCCAGCGTGACGTTCATGCGCATTTTGGCGTTCACACGCGAGTAGTGCAGACTGATCCCGCCCAGATAGATGTACACCAGCTCCATGGGCATCTCGTTCACGCACGACACACCCAAGCCATCCACACGCAGATGCAATGCCATCCCGGTGCTGAGAGCCTCGAAAGTGTTCGTAGATGTCTCGCTCATCGTCGGTGACCCAGATGACGCAGAAGCGGCACTCGACAACTCGTGCTTGATCTCCTTCTCGTCGAAATCTTCCTCACCGCCCTCAAAGAGCTCCAACACCTTGGTGGGGCCATCCGCACGAATCCGGATATGGACGTACGTCTTTGCATTTTGTACCACCGGAACGTTGTCTCGCAGCGCACGCGTCGTTTTCGGCGCTCCAGTGATCAGTGATCCGGCAGTCGGCGTCTCATCCGGCAGTTCCGAGCTGCTCTCGGACTGTCCATCTCGAATCGCAAGCCGTAGTCGCTTCACCCACATCTTGGCCACCTTGGGGTTCTTCGCCTTCAGGTCGTAGCACTTGGTAGGGGTGATGATCGAGAACTGGTTGGAGCCTACAATAGGCTTTGCGTCCTTCTTGTCCGATTTGCCGCCGAGTGCTAAAGCGTCACTATCGTGTGGCGTACCTATGCTGCTCTCCGAGTCCATGGAGTCCGAGTCATCCGACAGGTTGATCGAGTCGACGCTGTACCACACGAGCTTTGAGCACTGGAAACTCCGCGACACATGCGTCTTGCTTCCATCAGCCGAGAGCTCCATCTCCTTGAGCACCCTGATGTCTAGCATCTCCTGCGCCGTTGTGAACGCTTGAGCCTTTGTCTGCGTGTTCATTTCCGTCACCAAAAAGTCCACGAGATCCTGCCCGTTTACATAGAAGCCCTTGCGCGTCACGCCAATCTTCGAAGGCGCTCCATTCTCCAGATGTGCCTCCACAAATTTATCGGACTCTTCGCACAGCATGCTTGACGTGGTAAGAGAGACCGCGAATCGCACTAGCTCCCGTGATCGCTCGTCGTCGTCACCATCGTCGTCATCACCAGCATCGTTACCGAATTGTCGGGCACCCCCTCCGAAAATGCTGCCCGAGATCGACGATACAAACCCATTGAGCGAGATGAACCCGCTCTTGGATGGAGCCTCCATGGTCTTCTCGAAAATTGCGACCCCTCCAACGCCAGGCACATCAGAACCCGAGCGCAGATCCACCACACCCAGTAACTCTTGGTCTGTCTCGTTGGCAAAGTAGTACAGCATGTGTGCGTACAACCGGAAGTACTTCTTGTTCCACTTGAGCAGATTGTCCTTCTTGAGCAGATACCCCTTTTGCTCCGGCTTGAGGAACAACTGCGATGGTAGCGAGCGGTGCAGCTGGATGCGCTTGTGCGAGGCCATCTCGTCCAGGTTGTACTCGCGGATCTCCACCGCGTCCTTGTCAGAGTCGCCGTCCTTCGACGTCGACGACGTGACACGCATAAACCGTACTTGAAGCAATCGAGACGAAGAGTTGGAGCCGCCAGGGAACGCTGGATCCTGACTTGATGTGGCTGAGGCTGACGACTTCTCCGAGCCGTTCAGGTGGTCCCACGAGTATGCGCACGACGAGCGCGGCAGTAGCTCGTCAAAGTCCTTGTCTTCGCCCCAATTGACCTGCTTATAGCGGATCCGGAACGACGTCATGTTGTCGATTCGGTACGGCGGGAAGCGCTTTGACTCCTCTCGGAAGACTAAGGCAACAGAGCCTCCCACCAGTTCGATCTGGCATTGTAGAATGTAAATCTGCGATGGGTCGTCCGTATCACGCAACTTGAGGTACGTGGTTCCGAGCGAGTTGATCCGGAAGCTCCCGCTCCAGCTGTACTTGTGCAGCAGAGTCACTTCAAGCAACTTCTCCTTCGAGGCACTGGGCCAGTGGAACGGCACGACTTCGTTCGCACGTAGTCGGAATGTGTGCGGTGCGTCCATTTGACGGTACTTGATGGTATCTTCCGTGCGATTGATCAGAATGTACCGTGGTACGATCGTAGCCATGATGGTTTCCGAGAACCGTCCACTCCCGTAGCAGCTCCACAGCGCCACCTCCTGGTTCCCTCTCCGGAGCTCGCTCCCCTCCTCTTGGCTGTAAACCTCATTCGTAAGGCTGATGACTTGAGCCACCCCAGAGTTTCCCATGGCGTTGCGATTCAGGCGGATGACTTCAGACCACGGAGACGATTGTGACTTGATCCGCAGCACGTCCCAGTGCTTCCCACCTGCACTGTACGGGAGCACCTCATCCCAAGCCATCGGCCGGCTTTGAGCGGGGTTCGACCGCTGAGCACTCGTCTGAAGCGACCGCGGTGTGACATGGTGAGAGCTCGCGGTGCTTGCCTCATCGTACAGGCGAATGGTAGTCATCGCCATTTTGTGGCACAGATGCAGTCCGTGCTCGCGTCCACGCTTCTCGATCGTTGAGGTCATGTGAATGGGCTGACCATACCAACGCTCGCCTTCGGGCCGCCCGGCGCTGCGAAGTGACACAAACCGCGGAAGCGCCAGCTCGTAGAAGTCGAAGTCGTCGATGTCCAGCACGCCCACAAAACCGCACTTGATGCACACAAGGTCGAACACTTCTGACATCAGCGAGTTAGCGTAGACTTCCACAACCACGCAGGCGAAGCGGTTGTGGGGCAAGTACACCTGAACGGCTCGAGGCCTGCCAGTGTGCGCTGGCTTCGTCGGTGACGGGTCCCCATTCATGGTCACTGCGCCTAGAGCTCTCGTTGACGTTGGGTCGTACGACAGCAGCTCCTGCGAGCGTGTTGACTCCATTTCTCCCGAAAGCGCGAATGCTTGGCGTGCCCGCATCGACACAGGGGCTCCAATCATGGACATGTCACTGCCTGGGGTCTGAAGTCTGCTCAGCGATCTTGCCGCACTGGTGGACGGAAGCGGACCGGTCGTCTCTTGATCTCCCAGTACAGACGGCTCCTCGATGTCTCTCATGTCAAACTCTTCGCTCCCTTCAGGAGACAGGAGAGACGGCCTCGACGATTCGTCATACATCGACGGTGAACGATGGCCGTCGGCGAGATCCTCGAGACCTAACGCCGCATCGACATCGGACGGAAGCTCTTGGGACGTCCCGACCGAGAAGGACATGCTGATGTCACCTCGGTGTACGCTAGCCAGTCGGTTTTTCGACGACTTACGCTCGCGGGACGACTTGCGCTTTAGCAGTTTGTACCAATTGAAGGCAGCAGCCTGTTTGCGATCCTTCAAGATGCTCTCCACCTTCACGGCAGTCACTCCCAGACAAGTGTCCATCCCGTACCGCACGTTGCGCACCTCGATGATCAAGCGAGCCAGATCCAGCGACTTTAGCTCTGGAGGGAAGCGGAGCAGCAACGTGTTTTGCAGTCGAGCGTCCCAAGTCGGAGAGAGCCCTCCAGACGGAGACGGCTTCGTCGTGGCGGAGCAGACCACCATCATTTCGGGCTTCTCCAGATAGCGGTCTTGCGGATTCTTCAGCACGTACAGGGATGCCCGGACATACGGGCTCTGAGACCCAAAGTACTGTGCGTTGTACAAGTCCTTCGCCTCGCGGATGACAACGATCAGCGCCACTGGGTTGGCGGCGGGCTTCACCTTCTGCAATCGCGTTAGTTGTGACTCCCGGCTGTTCTCCCCGTGAAGAGAGAGCGTGCGAGATGAGAAGCTCCCGCTTTGCTCCACTGCTGACGCTGGCCGCCGATGCACGTACTTGAGCACCGAGTCAAGCCGCTTGGACGACGAGCTGGTCGTGCAGCAGTACTCTAAGTCGAGGTTCGAGTGATTAATGATCCAGATCGAGCAAAACACGATGATATCCCTCCCAGACAGCTTCACTTGCAGCTGTAGATTGGGCACGTTGCCCTGTTCTCCAGCAACATCGCGGTCGAACACCCGCCCAATAAGCTGCACCGGCTCGATCAATTCCTTGTACGGCACACTGTGCGCTGAGCTCTTCGGGTTGATAATCAGCTTTGGAGCACTCCAATTGTAGTTCTCCATCCGGAAAGAGATGTACAGCAGCGCGGACGACTCAACTTGAAACAAAGGCAGCACATTGCCCACCGCCAGAATCCCCTCTGCAATCAACTGTAGCGACCCGTTGAGCAGTCGATACGCCATCGCCGTCGCCAAGCGATTGTGCAGCGTGAGGAACGGCGAGACGGAAAGGTGGTAGAGACTGGAATTCGTCGCTTCGTAGAGCCCGCGCCGCTGGTTTGCCGACCTCGCCTCGTCCAACTCGTAGTTTACATCTCGGAGCGGATGATGCATGCGACGACGTTGAGTCGGGTCCGCAAACACGTGAAGGAAGTCGTCTTCCACCTTCTCACTTTCCTCTTCGTCGACTTTCGTCACATCTTCGATCCCTTCTTCGAGTGGCGCCGGATCCTCTGTGCTTGAAAACGTAGCGCGCATCAGGTAATACGCCTCGACGTCGTATGTGCATTTCCATGTGGGCAGATCGCGGACAACATACCCAGATAGAGGGATGGCCGACGACATGGAGGACGACGATACCTTCTCCAACGCCTTGGCGGCGCTTTTCAGCTCCTCCATCGTCGCAAACGTCTCGAAATTGCACACGCAGTTTCCAGCCCGGACGAAGCGCTTGGTGTTCACTGACTTGACCACGCGTCCCTCGTCTCCCAGCTCCTCTAGACTCGTCGTGAGTGGCGCGAACTGCACGTACGGTGACGGTCGAATACTGATTTTGCTGAGAGGGTGGACCAACTGCAGCGGGATGTGGCAAACCTGCTCACGGTCGATGATCCATTCCTTCACACAGCCTCCATCGCGAGGCGAAAAGGCCCAGACCATCAAGGGCACCGATGTCCGATTCTGCAGCACGACTTGCGAGTGCAAACTAATCAGCTTGCTACCGTCCGCTTGGATACTGATCTCCGCCACCAAGGTCGGCGGTGTGGCGTCTTCTTCGTCGCTGGGATCCAACTCATCTGCTGCTGAGCGTGCCGCTGCTGACGCTCCCTGCGCTTCACGAAGGGGAACTGCCACATGCCCGACCATGTCCACCACCACGGGGTTGGAACTCACCCACTTATTGCCGTTCAGCCATACCGAAAGCGTGTGGTTTACCGTAAGCGCATGACGGTCCACCTCGCGTAGAAAGCGATCTGCAGACGTACTGTCGAAACTCCGCATGTCCCCTTGCTCGCGGCAGTCCACAGACACCTTCCCGTTGTCGCCAACGACTTGCTGGATCACGTTGCCTTTCCCGCGACGGAAGCTGAACTTGAGTTCCAATCCCGTCTTGTTTTGCACCCAGAACGGCGCTGTAGATTTGGATCCGCTTGTGACAAAGTCTGCCTGTTTGAGCGTGTCGGACGACAGCAGCGGAGCCATGGCGGGTGTCATGTTGAAGTTCACCGTGTTGGGCAGATTGGCAAACACCTCCACGCGGCTGTTTTCCTCCAAGGCTCGCTGGACACGCATCTGGACGACGAATGGCTCCACCAGAGGCTCCCACCGGTAGATGCTGTTGTTGAAATAGTTGAACAGGAGGGTGCCGCCCATGGTCGTCGAGTAGTCTTCGTCTTGAATGTACTCGCACACAATCTCCCGCATCTGGAAGTCAGCGATCGGGATCCCCAGGCTATTGTTCACCAGAACCAGTCGCAACTCGCCCACATCACCCAAAAGCTTATCGGCCACGTATGTCGGTGCGAACGGAGTTACTGGCGTACTGGAGCGAGAATCAGTGCTCACCCCAGTCTGCAACTCACTCGCATGTCGCCTTGCTGGCGTCGAACGCGCCGGCGAAGGGATCCAGCGAAGGTAGTTGTTTACAATGTTGATGAACAGATACCCATCTTGCACCGAGAAGCGGGTCTCCACCGGGGCCAGCACGAATGAGTTTCGCCGCGAGAGCGCCACGGAGCCTTCCACAAAGTGGTCAATGACCAAGACGAACGCATTCGTTAGCGGGAACGAAGCGTCGATCTGCTCAGCATCAGCAACAGCAAAAGAAGCAAGCAAGCAAACTAACAGTCAGATCCTCACGCCTATGTAGTCATGAACAGGCAGCCACCAACGCAAGCGCTGGCATACCTGGAGATCCGGAAGTTGAGAAAAGTAAACGCCGTGCTGGTCAAACTCCAGATGCCACTTCTTCATGTCCGCCATGTCGTCGCACTTTTGGCAGGTTGAATAGGACGTGGCAACATCAGTCAGCATGACCAACGCCCGCGCGTCGGGCTTCTCGAAATCTTCCAGCAGCGAGAAGAGGCACCCGTGGGTTGTAAGCAAAAAGTCCAGCTTCTTCCAGTCTGGTGGTGGCGGGGCCATGAAGCCGACGCCGTAATCGAAGAACTCGTTCTCTGCGAAGATGGGTCGAAGAAAAAACATCACGATGTCGTGGATAGCCGGGTAGATCACCAGGCAGTTGGTGTTTCTCACTTGCACATCGAAGGTGCTGTCTGTCCAGTTCATCTTCTGCTTGTACTCGACCTGCAGTCCATCGCCAGGCACTGGACGAATAATTTCAGACGCCGTCGGACAGCGCGACGGTCGGATATCCACCGCTGTGAGCGACAGTGCTGAGGCAGTGAACTCCAACGAATCGTCTGTCCGTAAGATGAACCCCAGCTCCAACTGCTCGAAGAACATGTCCGCGATGGAGTGGTCCCCACTTGAGATGCGCAGCGCTGCGTCTGCGACCTTCACCGGTATCTTCAGCCAGATTGCGTGGCAAAACTCGTTGTCATAGTGCTGTCCCCCGCACGTAGGACACACCGGGTACGTGTCCTCTTTGACAACGAAGGACATCTCTCGGAAGTTCTCGTAGATCATCCCCAGGAGAGCCGTGTACTGCTCCGGCCCCGTGCCAATGCTGAGCTCGTTCAGCGACAAACTCAGACAAAGGAACGAGCTCAGGTTTGCTTCAGACAAACTCTCCGGCTCCGAGTCCATGCGCCCGACCAGTAGTGAATGGTGGAAGAGTGGCGCCACCGAATTGGAAGTCGTGCCACTGAGATCCACCAGCTCGAACTCGAATAACCCCAATGAAGACGTCGACATGTCGGCATCAGACTCAGTTCCCGACACCAAATTCAAGTCTAACGCCGTCCTTGCATCATGAAACTCGGCGTCCTCTGCCACAAACAACGGTGTCATGAGGTGATGCGACATCCCTGCCACTGCCTCTCGAATCTTTTCCATGGACTCCGACCGTCCCCGCGTTAACTTGCCTCGCGAATTCGTCGGGGTGCTCACCATGAATTGAAAACTGTCCCTTCCGCTGCTGTTGAGAGCGTCTCCCTCCGCCTTTGCAACTTCAATAGCGTCGTCGACGGTCTGCAGGTACTCCGCCAGCTCCTCCAGCTCATGGTCCAGTCGAAGAATCTTGTTGTGGATGATCTTCACCGCGTCGTCTGCTGCAGGAAGAGCCTCAAAGCCCTCGTGGAGATAGTTCTGCGCTTGTTGCGTCGCGCTACGCAGGTCGATAAAGAGCTGACTGCGGTTGCTCAAGATTCGCGAGCGTTGGTTCTTGATCAGCCGCCGCATATTCCTCAGCTCTGTACGCCGTGATTGTTGCGCCTTCGCCACAGAGACATCAGCCAACGGGTTGCTCTGCGATAGTCGAGATTCGTCACCAAAGCTCCCGCTCTGCAGGAAATCGGACGCTAAGGGGTCAACACCGGTACTCCACAGACGCGCGTTGGTGGATCGAAGAATGATGCCGTCCTGGGAGAACGAACTGCGTGGCAACGCGAATGTCAAATCGTTCGCCACGAGCTCGAAGCGCACAGGCCCCATTTCCCCAGAAGCAATCCCCATCGCGCCTGCGCGTTCCCTCACCTGGGTCACCATCGCATCGAAGTACATGTTCAGCATCTCCTCTGTAGATACTGGAAGATCGCTCGTGTCCACCAAATATGTGTCGAAGATGGCTTGGGTTTTCTTGCAGCTTGGCCGATCGTCCAGTATTGGGCTGGTCACAAGCGGAAGCACGTGATCTGCGACGTAGTGATGGAACTGCTTGTACACTCGGTGCAGGTACACGACACACACAGAATCTAACCGTACTTGGACCGTGATCACCCTTTCAGCACACCCACTTGGAGCTGGAGAACCACTAGCGGTTGAGGTATTGACAACAAAGTCGACGACATTCTTCGAGCCAAACGACCCGGCGTCTACAGCTCCCTCCAGCATGCTCGAGGGGGAACCGATGGCTTGACGATTGGGCAGCGTGCTGTCGTCTGACGGCATAGCGCTCGGAGAAGTCAAATCGGTCAGTTCCAGGTTCCGCACACTCCCCTTGACCTCGAGTCCTTCTCCATCGAACGAAGCACCTGAGCCGCGAGCTTCGACGGACAAACTGGCAATCTCCAAACGCCCGATCGCCGTTGACTGCGCTGCAGCCTTGCTCAAGGATTCGGACGATTGGTCGCAGTGCAAAACATCGATTTGACAGCCCTGGGTCACCGATACGATCACCACGACCTTATCTTCGAAGTAAGACGAGTCCTTCAATAGCGCTGACGATGCTTCCGACCCCAGTTTCGCCAAGTTGTGTCGTAACTCGTCGAGATCGTACCCAAAGCCTGTCGACATCATGAACCCCACCAGGTACTTGTCGTGGCACGCACCAAACCACTTGAGCACTACTTCGATGTTGGGAAGGAAGAGCTCTCCGCGCAATCGCTCGATGCGCACATTTACACGCGTAGAAGAGCGGTGGAACCGAAGCACGGACGCTTCACCGCTTTGCACGGCTTGCAGAGCTTCCTCCGAAAACAATCGGTCCACTTGATGCGTGACGCTCACAGCAGGCAGCCCTAGACGCGGATTTCCAGTCACTTGGAGAACGGTGTTTTTGTCTTGCTGCAGGAGTAGTGACCCGGCGATAAAACTCTGGCAAAGAGTCGCTGTGCAAGCCCGTGCTTCCCATTTCACGTCCTTGACAGAAAGGCCAAAGCTCATTTGGGAGTCTGCATCTGCGCGGTCGTCGGCAAGGTTCACCCGGATCTCCGAACAGCGGGCGGACCACCTCCGTTGGCAGACAATGTTCACGCTACTGTTCCCTTCAGACAGGTGAAGATCTCGGTCCACTCTCCCGGCGGGTTTATCTGGTAGGAAGAAACTCCACTTGCCAATGGCCCAGAGCAGCGCTTCAATTTCCGTCATTCTCAAGTTGACTTGGATCATCGGCAAGCACACGTCGTAGTTGTACATGGGAGTCTCATCCTCTGGGTTGACGTGGCGTTGCTCGGATAAGAGCATACCGTAGTCGTTCGAAGCACAGTGCTTGCACGTGTAGCAATCCATGGCCCATCGCGTCCTTGAGTGGCTCGTCTTCGTGAGCGAGGCGCCTTCAACCACTGCCATATCGTGGAGACGTTGTGCCCCCTTGTGCGTCGTCGACACTTGGAGTGATGCCAAATCTTGATCGGCGGAGAATACTCGAAGTTTGCCGACTTGGAAATCGCTCTGCACCGTGTCGCGATCAGGATCGGAGGTCCCAACTCGCAGTCTTTCCAGTTCCATTCCGAAGCAGAATTGCTCATGGAGAGCGAACAGAAAACGCATTTTCTCTAGTCGAAGCGCCAAATGAGCAATAGGCGCAACCCGCAACTCATCATAAGCTACCAGCTTGCTCGGGTGCGACAAGTTCCACTGGTTCCACCACAGGTACACAGGCGCAAACAGCGTCATCCACATGACCAGCGTCTCGTCCTTGATGGCAACTATGACGTCCTTGCCTAGCTGAACATCCAACGACGGCTGGTGACCGACAAGTCGGCTTTGGTACGCTGGAACGACACACGACAGCCGGAGGATCGGGATCTCGCGCGGTTTAGACTCTTCCTCGGGTAGAATTGCATCCGCGTGGTCAAAAATGCTGTAGCCTTCGTTCTTTCCCGCGCTCTCGTACATCCGTAGTGACTGGACCTCGAGTTTCATTTCGTCCTCCACGCACGACTGCTTGATGACTCCGCTCGTCTTCCCGAGAATCCACATCCACTTGCGCTGCTTTGACGATAGACGCGCTCCAGCCGCATCGCGGGAGCAGAAGAAGATGTTCACTCCCTGCTCCAATGCCGCCCGAATAGACAGACTTGGTGGTGTGATAGCATCCTCGAACTCGTCGTCGTCGTCGTCGTCGTTGTCGCTGGACAGTCGGACGGTCTCACCCACCACTGCGTCAAGGCAATCTGCCAATAACCACTGCTTCGCGTACGTCAGCACCATCAAGAAACCGTCTGGACGCGACGCCTGCTGTTGTGTCAACGCGGCCAGACGGTCGTACTCGTCGTAGGGTGCCTTCACTTCGATCAGAATGGCGTACAGGACATCGATATGCTCGGGCCCGAAGTGCACTCTGGGCTGAGTGCGCGGGAGGTCAAGCTCCCCGTGGTCATCAGAATTGTGAGATTGGCAGATGTCACATGATTCGGTGACGCTCCCAGGCTCACAACCAACGTCCACGTCCAACTCCACATCCGGGAAAGCGGCATTGGCGCTGTGGTAGAAGAGACTCGCCTGTACAAAGAATCGGGGAGTGTCATGTGGGTGTTAATACAGCAGCACATTGAAGTGCAAGGATTGTTCCCAGCAAGATCCAAGTCTGAAATGCCTTGGAACGCTGCAACATTTCCATTCGACCAAGCAGGAGGATCGAGCGTACCTTGACCGTGCTGCACCACTCGTGGAATAAATACTTTCGGTGTCGTTTTGAAGACGCGCCGTCCTCCCCAGGGTCTGTCACGTCCTCGTCGTCTTGATACTCAATGTATGCAGCAACGCCTTCCGTTTTCAGTAGCTGTGCACGTATCCAGCAAGTCAAGCACAAGCAAGAAAGGCCACGCAGGTCAGCATAACTCCCAATCCAGCAGCCACCAAACCCACAGAATGCGATACCGTGACAAAGATCCCTTTGTGGCGTGCTGTATACCTTTCTCGACTCCATGATCGAATTCGACTGCGGCGTGAACTCGAGCTCCCAATTGGCGTCCGTGTTGATGAGACTCACGTATCCGACCTCCAGTGTACCACTGCCCGGCCGCTGCTGACATCCAACGCCCCACACAGACACGAGATGAGCACACACAGCTCCTTTTCAACACGCTCCAGCTGAACTATCAAGCGCAGCAACAGTGGACGGCGACGTACCGGGGCGAGCGAGTTGGCCATGCAGTCGTACCGGACCTGGACGTCCGACAGTTCAATCTGCACGTTTGCAATGATATGCGAGACCAATCGGGACAAGTACGTGCGGTCTACACGCCCAATACGAAGAAGAAAGTGCCATCACACCAGAGCACCGCGGGTCAGACGTTCTCCGTCGCTTCCCTCGCATAACGACACCATCCGAGTGTCAAACGCGTCTACTGCACGTGCACGTACCGTCCCCGTTGCTGCCATCAATCGTGGTGTCCACCTCCTCTGGACTGGCACCATCAAGTCCGTCTACTGCCGCACGGCCATCGTCCTCACCCTGGTGCGTCTGGTGCAGGAAAATGCGGATGTGCTGCGCTTTGACCACCACGGGCTGCGTCCAGAGCGCGCGCCAAGGGATCTTGACGCTCAGGTGACCGATGGTACCCTCGCCGTAGGATAGCCGCATCTGCAGGTCCTGAAAGGACAGGTCGCCCTGCCACAGCGACAGCCGCAGCATGTTCGAGTCGAAGGTCACGAACTTGCCCAGCAGCCGCTGCAGCAGCAGCGCCATCGCGTGTTGCAGCATCCTGGCCGCGCTACGCCGCCTCGAACCGCCCCAGTTGGCCGCGTCTGCGTGCTGTGGGACTCCCTCTTGCTCTCCCTCCCGTGCGTCTGCTGCTCGCGCTGCCTGCCGCCCCGCTGTCTGCACGCACGCCGCTCCTTCGGCTTCGGCGCTCTCGCCACTTTGCTTTCTCCGCTTCCCCGCGAAATTGGCACAAAGCCCCAAAACTGGCGAAATACCGGTATCGGACCGAAATAGACCGGCGGGTACGCCGAGGGTACGCTGCGGTGACGACATCGTCAGGCACGGACTCGTTTGCCATCCCCGCGCCTGCCTGCCTGCCTGCCACTGCTGGACTGCCGCACTGGAGTTCTCTCGCGGCGCTGTGGATCTCACCCCAGACGTGTTGCTGATGCTTGGCAGGTGTGGACAACAGTCCACGCACGCGGCAGTCGGGCGCCCCTGACCTTGTCGACGCGGTGCCACCAAGGCCAAGGCGACTTCAAGGGTTACTCGCGCCTTCAAACCTGTTCAAGTGGATAGGTCGGTTATGCAATCGGTTTGGACGGGATGCCAAGCTGGCAGCTCCAAACGGACGCCACATCATCAAGTCAAAGCTAAAGGGACGGGAAGATCGAGCGACCTGAAGTGGTCTCTCTCTCTCTGCATCTCTCTCAACAAGCAGCAAACCAGCAAGGAAGCGCGTGTGGGAGCCATGGCACAGGGCATCGAGGCGTGGTACTATGGGCAGCCGCAGATCACGCGGTTCTACCTGTCCGTGTGCGTCATGACCACGCTGCTGAGCACGCTCGGGCTGCTGAACCCGCAGACGCTGTACCTGGACTTCGGCCTCATCTGGGAGCGCTTCCAGCTCTGGCGTCTCACCACCTGCTTCATGTTTCTCGGCGGCTTCAGCTTCCCCTTCCTCATGCAGCTTATGATCCTGTACGTCGCTCTTCTGCCGGCATGACGCGACGACTGCCGTCTTCTAGACGTCTCCTCGCTGTGGAAACTGACGCATGTGTCTCTTTCTCGCTCTTCCCTCGACACTAGGGTGAACTACTCGTCTCGACTGGAAGAAGACCCGTTCCCGGCCGGTGGCGGGCCCACGGCTGACTACGCCTTCATGCTCTTCTTCGGCGCGGCGGTCCTCTGGGTACGTCACTCCTCCCGTCTTGAGCTGGTCAAGAGCAAAGCCCAGTCAATCAGCCCAGACTCTCTTGAATTCGCAAGATGCAGACTGACGTGACGTGGCGTGGCCTGGCGGTGGGTAACCAGGTGGTGGCGTTTGTGATGGGAGTGCCGTTCCTCGGCTCGTCCCTCATCTTTATGATCGTCTACGTGTGGAGTCGACGCAACCCCACGGCACCCGTCGCCATTTGGGGTACGTAGCTTCCTGCCAGACTGTCGCTATGCCCTACAGCGCCCACTCGACCCATTGGTACTGACTCTGCGGCTGAATCTGACGCCGTGTGGCTGCAGGCTTCCGCTTTGAAGGCCTATATCTGCCCTGGGCGCTTATCGCCTTCACGGTGCTCGTGGGCGGAAACCCCATGATGGACGTCTTTGGTGTCATCGCTGGCCACCTTTACTACTTCTTACTGGAGGTGTTGCCCACCACCAAGGGCTGGAACCTTCTCCAGACGCCCGATTTCTTGTACGTCGCCCTGCAAAATAGCTGCCTTGTGAGCGCAACGCAAGAGCTTAACGTGCCGTATACCGTGTCTGCGTACGCATAGCGCGAGGATGTTCCCGTCGCCGGCGAGCTTTGGCACCGGGACGCCGATCATCGGCGCTCGCGCTCCGGCCGGCGGTGCCCCCCAGACCGGCGGAGGCTATGCCTGGGGCTCGGGCCGGCCGCTGGGCACCAACTAGACAGCAGCACGGCGGATGTGGGAATGCAAGTGCGGGACAACCTGGCCTCTTTGTGCAGCAGAGAGTTGCAAGCGACAGAGACACTGGCGGAGGTTGGTGGTCGGTGTTGCTCGCTTGTCCGTGTTGCAGTGGAGCTGATTAGCGATCCCGTAAGTAAGCGGCGTCACTCCCGTAAGTAAGCGCTTTCTCGTCACTTGATTCGTCAGTTTACGCGGTGATCACGATTACGCTGAGCAGAAGCAACCGGATAGTAGATTTAAAGTGAGGCAGTTGACTTCATTGAGAGTTGAGTCGTTCTTAGAGAACAAAAGCCAGCGCACTCGCTCGAGATTCTCTTCGGCAAGCCTTGGCAAGCCTTGGCAAGCCTTGATTCCGCAAGTGCTGCACTTGGGTCCCTCGAGAAACACCAAGTAGGCTCTAAGCGCGGGATGGTTTGCGTCGAAGAGGCAAAGAGGGAGCTGTTGGGCGGAGTATCGTGCAAGTCGATCAACGATATCGAGACTTCAGTGCCGCGCTTCATGCCACTGGGTGCTCCTAGCAAGGAATGCAATGCACAAGTCGCCTCTTTCACCTTCTCCGAGAGTCTCGAGTCCGCCACGGCTGGGGCCTTGCTGTGTGCGTGCGTGCCTGTACACGAAGCAACCACCTCACGTGTCAGTGAGGGCTTCTGTCTCACCGCACTGCCTTTTCATCGGTCAAAAGTGCTTCGATAGATGAGTCATTCGCAGGACCCGAGTGATTGTTTCGCCTCTTTCCGACTCCGATCCCTCATTTGCAGACCTGGGTAAAATCCAGCGCGTTTGAATATAATTTGGACCAATGCGCTTACTTGACGTGAGATCATGATTATGACGCTTCTCGACTGCATGTCGCGCTGTGCTCCAATCACACCGCCGCATCCCTGTTTGCTGTCGCCTTTTCAGCCACTAACAGCTCGGATGACGCACTCACTCTCGCCGCCGAGGGGCCCAGGAGCTCTGTACACAAAGCTCCGAGCGAGCTCGAGGCTGGCGCTCGTGATCACTCTCTTCCTTGCGCCGTGGGGGATCTGCTGCTACGAGAGACATCCACCCACACACCGAAAGCGGCACCCATGGCGGCTGAGCACCGGCCGCACCGGTCAGACGGTGGTGGTGGCGGTAGCGGTAGCGTCAGTGTCCCGACAGTCGGCACCACGGAGCAATCGGCCTTCACGCCGTCAGTCTACTCGGCAGCGCAGACGCAGCGTGAGCAGATGCAGCTGCGGTTCCAGCAGCAGCTCCACGCGCAGCAGCAGCAGATGCACCACCTGCAGGTGCAGACGCAGGCTCGCATGGTAGAGCCCATGGGGCAGGTCCAAAGCGGCGACGGAAGTCAACAGCAGCAACTGATGGGTGGCCAGAGCAACCAAGCGTCCAGTGGCGTTGGCACGTCTTCTGTCACACCAACGCAGCAGCCAAAACTCGAATCCCCGGCCGTCCCTGAGTGTCCACCGCCTTCGCAGCTCTATAAGACGAGCAAGATGCGTCGGCCCGAGCTGTGGCAGTTCATCCGGTTGGTGGCGCCTGACCCGCCTGAGGTGGCGGCCGGCAGGACGTACACCAACCAGGACGCCAAGGAAGCCTACTGTCTCAAGTGTAAGCGCGTGATGCACTATAACACGGGCAGCAGCAACAACGTAAGCCGCCACATGGCCAAGTTCCACGCCGCCGACTTGGCGAGCTTTGCCCAAAAGGTGGCGGACAAGAAGAGCAAGAGCAAGAAGCAGCAGCAAGCCGTCGCAGACACACGCGGGAGGGCCAGCAGCACAGCGATCGCTACTGGCGCTTCCAGTCCAGGTGGCGGCGCTGGGCACAAGCGGAAGCTCCAGCCGTCTGCGTCCAGCTATCCGCCAGGTTCAATCACGCCCAGCACGACCACCAATCCGTCCCAGTTTGAAACTCCTCGTTTCCAGTCGAGTCCGGCAGTCCAGACAATGCACGATTCGGCCAAGAAGCGCGTGAGAGGAGAAGCAGCAAGCCCAGAGTATCAGCAGCACAGACAACCCGTCGGGACAGCTAGAGACATGGGGTTTATAAACTACAGCCAACCGCAGCCAGCAGGGTCGACACAAAGCTTGACGCTGTCGGAGACGGAACAACTGAACGCGCTGGTAGCACGTTGGGTTTCCAAGCACTACCACCCCTTCGGTATCACAGAAGACCGGGAACTGCAAGAACTACTGCACTTTGCTGCAACGTTGCAAAAGCCTGTGACGCTTCCCACACCCAGTACTGTTCGTGCTTCTGTCGAGTCGCTGAGTGCTCGCAAGCGGATGGAGCTGCTGCATCAGATCTCGAGCGAAGTGCTCTTCTTCTCCATGGCTACAGAAGTCTGGACCACGACGGCACGAGACGTGTTTGTGTCCTTGAGTATCCACTACCTCACCGAGACCTTCGAGCGCCGCCACTTCACGCTGGACGTCCGTGAGCACAGCGGCCAGCGGCTCTCGCCAGAAGCCAAGAAGGAGATGCTCAATGCGCTCCTCACGCGCTGGAACCTGGACTCTCGGCATCTCAGCTCCATGCTGTGGCAGTCGGAAGTTCGTGAAGAGGACGTCAGCACCGTCACAATGCTACACCCGCATGCACAGCAGGTGGAGAGTGCAGCACACGCTTTCGAGCTCATTTTGGCGCCTCTGCTACATGCGCGAAAGGACCTGGAGGAGGATGGCATGCAGGTGTTCTTCTTCGACGAGATGGTAAATGAGGCCGTAGCGAATGTGCCCTTCGAGTTCCAGCACAGCGTGCAGTTCGTGTGCAGTCAGGTGGGCTTCTTTCGCGACCTCGCCTTCTTTCTGACCAACCATCCGCGTGCTGTAGTGCGACTGGGCAAACTCATGGCTGGGACGAGCCCAGTACGACTTGTGACGGACTCCAAGGCCAGTTGGCTCAGCACACTGGGCATGCTCAAGCGGCTGGTGAAGAAACGGGACGTGATCCGTGACTTCTTCGCGTATCTTGAGACTAGCGAAGGCCGCGTCGAGTTCCCGGACACCATGTCGTCGTCCTCGTCACCTGGAGAACCCAGCGCGGTGCGTCGACGAGCACCAAGTGCGGAACAATGGTGTGCAGTCGAATGCCTTTTGCAGTTGCTGCAACCATTCGAGAATGTGGCGCTGGCCATTGGCAAGGAGAAGTACGCGTCGTCTTCGCTCACGTTCCCGCTGCTGAGGTTTCTCAAGCGCGATCTGGAGAAGGTGAGCGATTTTCAGCGAGTTTTTGCGAGGTATCGCAGCTACTCCGGCGGAGGATTCAACGGTTCTGACAAGGCTGCAAGCGCCGAGAACGATCAGAGACGGCAGATGTCGGACGACGCGGTGCTGACGTCTTGGCAAGACATCGCAACGCACATGGAAGCAGCGAGGAACTTCCTGTACATGCAGTTCATGCTGCACTTTGCACGCTCGTGTGATGAGCTCATGTGGGTCTCCCAGTTAGACCCCCGCTTTGTGCGTATGAAGTACCTAAGCGAAGACGAACGCGAGGCCTGCAAGTCTCGACTCACGGAGCAGTGCTTTCGACTCGCCAACTTCCTTCGAGCCATGGCTAACCAGCGGTACAAGACGATGATCTCAGCGTCCGCGACTACAAACATTGATACTGGCGCTGGTGGACACGAACTCGACCCCTCGAGTGTCAACGCCGCCTTTCTCGATTTCCAGGGCACTCGAGACGACCAAGATGCCGGCAGTTTCTTACGGGAACTGCTGTTCGATGACGCGCACGATGAAGCCGCCGTGGTGTACCAGCAACAGCAGCAGCAACAGCAACAGCAGCAGCAGCAGCAACAGCAACAGCAAGCGCAGTTTGGTGGCCCTGGGTCGTTAGGTCCCAGTTCATCTGGAACCAGGTCGTCGTCGTTAGATCCGACCAGTGGCGGCTACGTGGAGCCGGATTCGACGCTGCGACTGCGCGTCACGGAGGAGGTGAAGCTCTACTACGACGCGGTGGCCAACGCCAAAGTGGCTGCGATGCGGGACCCGCTCAAGTGGTGGCGAGACAACACGCTGCGCTTCCCGCTGTTAGTGCCTTTGGCTCGACAGTGGCTGGGCTCAGTGGGCTCCGTTCGGCCGTCAGAAGCCGTGCACATTGGCGTGGGTCCCCAGGGCAGCCCTATGGTGGCCCCCAGCGGCTCTGGAGCACATGCGAACGCCTCTGCAGGGGGATTCTCGGGTGTTGCGACGCCTCGAGGCAGCCACGCCGTGCACTCGGAGCCGGAACTTGTGCGGGACCTGGTGTTCGTGCACGATAACTGCTGAGGAGAAAGAGCTTTGTCTTCGCAGACTGCAATGCACTGCGACTTCTATTTATCAGCGAGTGCAAAACAAAGAGAGAATAGAAACCACACAGCGCCTTCAGTGTGAGCGCATTGACACCAATACTTTGTACACGCAGCAAACTGCATTGCCACAGTAGAAAGAGTCCAGGAATCAGTGGATTGTAGTCTTGTGCGCCGACGACACGCATGCTCTGGGGGCCCCAGCAGGCGACTGGTTCAAGATTGCAATAACTGGTCGTAGGCAAAGCGCATCAGCCACGGTTGCTAGTATAGAACTCGACAGGGTCCTCCAGCACCGTGAAGTTGCGGTGCTTGAGAGTCTCCAGGTCCTGCTGGTGCTCCAGACCCAGGAAGTTCGTCATGATCTTGTTCAGGTACGTGTTCTCGTGCACACCAGCACACATGCGCTCAAAGACGTCCGGGCCCTTGCAGTAGAGGTTCACGTCCGTGCCGCCGTGACCGATGGTAGTCCAACCGATGGCG
>JAADYK010000102.1:0-39735 GCA_023338225.1 Halophytophthora batemanensis
GAGTGCATCTTCCGCCGATGCCTCGCAATCGACCGGTTGATCTCCCGCCGGGCGAAGGAACCGTCAAAACGCAAGCGTTATCGCATGGGCAAGCACTTGAAGAACAGCTCCCGTCGTGTGAAGGCCTTGGTCGCAGCCATGTACCCCAAGGTGTCCAGCTGGCTCTGCACGAAGTACAAGGAGGTGTTCCTCCCGTCGTTCCAGACCCAAGACATGACGTCGAAGCAGAAGCGCATCTCCAGGAAGACCTCGCGCGCAATGCTGGCGTGGTCTCACTACAAGTTCAAGACACTGCTGTTGTACAAGATGGGCCGTGCTGGAGGAAGGGTGATCGAGTGTGGAGAGCACTACACGACGAAGGCCTGCTCGTGCTGCGGGAGATCCAACCGCAGCATCACCAGCGAGAAGGTCTTTTCGTGCTCGCACTCCAGCCTGATGATTGCCCGCGACGTGAACGCCGCGCGCAACATCTACCTCAAGAACGAGCATCTGCTCACTCGGGCTCCTGGAGTCTGGGTGCCCGGAGACGCCTAGTCCGCGGTGTTAGTTGCGCGTGAGCTTGCTCGCACACATCGACCCGAGACAGAAAACGGTATGTCTTCTAGGACTAGGATGGTACTTAGGTATCTCATGGTAACTTCGGGATATATCGAGGCGTCAAATGGAGCCCTCCTGAAACCTGCCCAGCACTTGCGTTGCGGCAGACTCGCGCAACTTTTTTGTGTTCACGCAACTCCGAATGCGACACGCAACTTGCACGCAACGTCCCGGCAACTGAAAAAGTGTCATCCATCATCTCAGCCGGATTGCGCCGGAATATGGGCTCCACCGCCTCCACTCGCTGCACGCCCCGGTGCTTCATGCTGCTGCAGCAGGTAATGCTGCTTCTGCTGCTTCTGCTGCTGCTGCTGGCCCTTCTACTGCTGCTCCAGCTCAGCGCCATGCCCTAGCGCGCGGTGGTGTACAGCCACGGAGCCGAGTTCCCTGAGCGCCCGCCGGTCCGCCGTGCTTTGAAGTGCAACCCTCTGCAAACCGATCGAGGCTTGATCCTGTGGTGGAGATCCGCACCCACCACCATTCGTGGCGGAGCCAAGTTGATGCGCAACTTTGGAGCTATTCGCCCAGTACAATGCCGCGCATATTGCCACGTCTTGGTCCGCACAGTGCCGCCAGTGAGAAGGGTGCGGGGAAACGGGCCTTGATTGTGCTGGGCCGATAGCCTCTTGTGTGTTTGGGGCGCGCCCGCCTTCGTCCGCGCAGCGTTTAGTTTGATTTCCGCCGCAAGACAGTCGAGTCGCCCGCAGCAGTAGCAGCAGCAGCAACATCGACGTCGCCTGCAGAGCAGAGAGTTCCCATGGGCAGCAGCGAGCCCATCCAGCAGCAGCAGCAGCAGCAGCAGAAGCAGGAGGAAGCACAGCCCATGAGTGCCGCTGCCGTTGACGCCGTGGCTCCCGAGCAGGAGCCGGAGGAGGAGGCCGCCTTCACGCTCTGGGTGGCGCCACCCGCCGGCGAGAACGCGGGTGAGCGCGTGCGTCTGGACAACGTGAGCGCGGCCGACACGGTGCTGTCGCTGCGCCAGCTGGTGGCGGAGTACCCGGCGCTGGCTTGCTACACGTGTTACCACTTGGAGGTGGAGAGCGCCGCGGACAAGAAATGGTAGGCGACCTGTCGCTCGTGGGGTTGCTTTCTGCGCTTGCCGTGGGAGCTTGCGGTTGTGATGGCGCGTGCTCCAGGACTAATGCACTGCCTACCGACGCTCGCACATTGTGCAGGATGCCGCTGAATGACTTCGTGGAGCTGGGCGAGTACGAGGCGGTGGTGGATGGTGCCACGCTCCGCATGGTGCTGGACAAGTATGACGCGCGTAAAGTGCGCGCGCACGTGCGTCGTTTCCGCGATGTGCTGAGCAACCCGCCGATCCCGCAGGCAGAGTCGGAGACGGCCGACAACAGCGCTGCGACGACGATCAACGGCTCGAGCGCTGAGACTCAGGAGGAAGGCCAAGAGGTGGACGAAAAGAAGATGAAGGAGATCTCGGAGAAGCAGCTGAAGCACCTGCGTGAGATCCACCAGAAACTGGAGGGCGTGCAAATCCCTGTGAAGCCGGAGCTGGGCGAGTTCTACGCGTTCCCTGCCGCCCCCGCCACCCCAACGAAGGAGGAGCAACCGGAGCAGCCGACGACCAAGGGCAAGAAGAGCGACAAGAACAAGAAGAACAAGAAGAAGGGCTCGAAGCCAGACGAAACGGCCAAGAAGCAGCAGCAGCAGCAGGAAGAGGAGTCCCAGCAAGACGCGAAGCTGCCCACGTGCCTCAAGAGCATCGTGTTCTCTGGCTACAACCCGCCGCCTGGACCGCGCAAGCTGGCGGGTGACCTGCTGTATCTGGAAGTGGCCATTGCAGGCGACAACGCGCGCTACCACGTGACGGCGCACGTGAACGGCTTCTTTGTGAACCGCTCGACGGCCTCCAAGTTCGATCCGCGCCCTCACAAGACTGCTGCGGGCCACGCGCATCTGCTGATGGACGTACTCAGCAACGTGTCGTCGACCTTCAAGACCTCGTACGCGGCGCTGCTGAAGAAGGCGGCTGCTCTCGCGAAGGAGGGCCCCTCGTCCATTGAGTGGATGGTGGCTGCGGGCTCCAGCCTGGGCGGAAAGCTGCCGTGGAACACGCCGGCCACGACTGCTGGTGACGAACACTCGTACGACCTGAACCGCGCCGAGGACGAGCTATGCGCTTCGTACGGCATGGACGAGCGTGGTGTGCTGCGCGACTGGAACGAGGAGTACCAGTGCTGTCGCGAGTTGCCGTCGGATTCTCTCAAGGAGCAGCTCGTGCGGGCACGTGTCATGTACAAGATCGTGACGGAGTTCGTGGAGGCTGCAACGCAAGGGGCGGTGGCGATTGTGGAGGGCCACATCCCGCCTATCAACCCCATGGATGACGAGAGCGCGCACGTGTACGTGTTTAACAACATCTTCTTCTCGCTTTCCATTGACGGGAAGGACAAAAGCACCAAAGACCCGGATTCCGGTGAGGAGGCGGCGTACTCGGCGGCAAACCGCGATCTGCAGGGTGTGAAGGCCTTCAACGATGCGGACGTGCACGGTCTGCACACGCTGGCCACGACTGTCGTGGACTACCTGGGAGTGCGTGTGATCGCGCAGAGCGTGATTCCAGGCATTCTCCAGGGCGAAGCAGCGTCCAAGCTCGTGTACGGATCTGTGGACGGTGGGAAAACCATTGCATCCAACAGCAGGATGCACGAGCTCATGCTGGAGGCTGGTGCCAAGCTGCACATTGCCGAGTGCAGTATCAAACCCCTCGGCAAGAGCGAGGATGACCTGGCTGCTGAAAAGGAGCAGGAGGCGCTGGGAATTGCGCCCGTGAGCGGAGGTGAAGCCACTACGGATGTGGTGAAGATCTGCGGCCCGGTTGAGGCCAAGGGCATCCAGGGCTCGGACGGCCGTCTGTACGTGTTGGACCTTGTGCGTATCACGCCCAAGGACTCGACTTTCTACTCGAAGCGCGAGGCTATGGCAAGCCTCAAGGCTGAGGGAGCTGAGAAGACTTCAGTCTCTGAAGACGATGGTCTGTGCTTCACCCGTGAGGACGAAGGCTACGTCGCGCTGCTGCGTCCAGAGCTGGTGCAGCTATACTCACTCTGGAAGCAGAACCAGGTTCGTCGCGCTAACCGCGAGGCGCGCAAGGCGGTGAGAGACGCTAAGAAGGAGCAGGAGAAACTGGCGAAGCTTGAGGCCGAATCCGAGGCATCTAAGGACGAGACGACAACGGATGATGGCAAGAAGGAGGATGCGACTTCTGTTGATGAGAAGGCGGCGGAAACGGAGCAGGAGGAAGAAGAGGAGGAGGAGGAGATCCCACCTGTGCTACTGAACCCGAACGTCTTCATGAAGTATGCGGCGTCGACGGATGCGGAGCAGGCCACTGCTGACGAGACGGCCGCGAAGGATGCCGCAGAGTACCTCCAGAGGATTGTGGTACCTGCGTTTGTGGCCGATGTTCGTCGTGGATCCATTGCGCCTGCGGATGGCTATGCGCTGACGCAACTGATGCACTCGTGCGGTATTAACATGCGGTACCTGGGACGTCTGGCTTCGCTCTGCAAGAAGCTAGAGGCCATTGGCGGCATTTCCAAGTACATTCTGGAGCTACTGGAGGTGGAGATGATCGCGCGTGCGGCCAAGCACATTCTGGCAGATGTGCTGAACTCTAACGAGTCTGTGCGCGCCGCCCCCGGTAGCACGATCGTGCAGTTGCTGAACAGCATCCTGGGTTCGTCTGGGTCGTCGATGGTGGAGAGCAACGGAAACACTGGCAAGAAGGACAAGAAGGGGAAGAACTCGAAGACTGCCGCGGACAACGCCAACTCGGAACTGTCTCCTTCGGGCATGATGGACGCCACGGCGCTCTGGGCGCGTATGGATAAGGAGATCCGGGCCCGCTTTGACTACGAGCTGACGCTGTGGGGCCCCGGTCGCAACGGCTTTCAGCCTGAGCGCGAGGATGGTGTCGTGTCCGCCCCGAACCGTGTGCAGAAGAACTGTCTGCTGCGCCGCCTGTGCCAGCGCCTGGGCCTGCGCGTGGTGAGCCGTAACTACGACTTTTCGTCGTCGTGCGCATCGCCCGTGAGCCTGGATGACATCACGGGTGTGGTGCCCGTCGTGAAGCACTCGCTGCCGACGCACCCGCTTCCGCAGGCCAAGCAGCTTCTGGAGCGTGGCCGGATGCACCTGAGCCAGGGCGCGCTCTCGAGTGCGTATGAACTGCTGCAGGAGGCTTCGTCGCTGCTGTTCCAGGTATGCGGCGCGGCCCACGAAGACGCAGCGCTTTGCAGCTCGTCGTTGGCGACGGTTCTCTACCACGCCGGCGATATCACTGGTGCTATTGCGCAGCAGCAGCGCGCGCTGGCACTCTACACGCAGTTGCAGGGCATTGACTACCATGACACAGCGTTCGCACATGCCAACCTGGCGCTGTTCCTGCACGCGAATGCGCAGACGGACCTGGCGGTGTCGCACCTGCGCCGCGCCATCTACCTGCTGGAGTTCTGCAGCGGTCCGCACTTCCCGGAGATCAGCTCGCTGTACTTCAAGATGGGTATGATGTGCCAGGATGTGGGTCAGATCACGTTGGCGCTGCTGTGCCACCGCGAATCTCTGCGTCGCGGCGAGTTTGACCGCAACCAAGCGGCCAACACGCTGCACCAGATGGCGCTGGCCTGCGGTCTCGCTGGCGGCTACCGTGAGGCTCTTGCCTACGAGAAGAAGGTTTACTCCCTCTTCAAGGAGGCCTTCGGTGAGGAGGACCCGCGCGTGATCGAGGCAGCTAAGTACATGGCCAAGTTCACGGAGAAGGCGGTGGAAGGTGCCAAGGGCCGTCGCGAGGTGGACGCGGCGGCGGCGGCTGACGCCATTGCAAACGAGCTGCTGGGGGAGCTGGAGTTCAAGGCTGGCGGCGACGAAGACGCGGCGATTGCGACGCCAACGACTGGTGCTGCGACCAAGAAGAAGGGCAAGAAGGGCAAGAACGGTGGCAAGAAGCACTAGAGACGCAGTGATGGAAGTGTCCGGCACGCGGTGATTACGAGTGAGGGATATTGAGGTATCTGCTTGCTCGACAGGTGGAAGAGCAAGCACGGGCCAGCGAGCAAACCAAAAAGGAACATGATAGACCCTTAGCGACATGATGCAGTCTCTAGTTGTTGCTGGTGCTCTGGTGGGGCGTGGCAGTGGACGGAGCGAGGTTTGTAGCATCAGCAGCGCCAACGGTCTTGCTCTGCTTGGCGCGCCACTCGCGGATGGTCTTGCGCAGCTTGGACATGAGTAGATCCACCTCGTTGCGTTGCATCCCCAGAGCACAGGCGAAGGTGACGTAGGCAACGGGAAAGGCGTCGTGATGCGCGCCGTAGGAGCTGAAGGTGTGACCGCCGATGGTCTTGCTGCCCAGACACGATACCACACTGACAAGGACGGACATCCAGTAGACACGGACAGGAGGTGAGGGTAGCTGAGGCTCAACACGTGACAGGTCGATGATAGCACGTACCGGGCACCGGATACACCACGCGAGAAGAGCATGGCGCCCAGGAACGTGAGTTGACGCGCCTTCTCTTCGGGATCCGTCACGTCTGCGCAGAAGGTGCCCAGCGTGAGGGCGAAGGAGATCTGTGCGCATGCAACCAGCGCAGGGAGTTCATCGGTCGTGTGAGAGACAACAGAAGTGTGGTATGCACGCCAGAGAGCCACGACTTTCAGTTGGCACAGACGCAGACAGACACGCACCTCGTTGCTGGAGACGTGCAGCACGTGCTCGCCCTCCTCGGCGGCTACAAGCTCGAGCTGCTCGCGCATGTAGACAGCCAAATGCTTGCGCTCCTGCAGCAGCCTCTGATAGCCACTTCTCCCCTGCCCCAGTCACGCGGACCAGAGAACAGGGAGCACAAAGCAAAGGATAGAGGACAAAGCGCAGATGTGAAAAGTCGAGTTCCACATCGCGAGAGCAGAAGAAGGATCAAGCGGGAGATGGAGAGCCCAGTCTGCCCCACTTACCATCTGCAGCATCGTGATGAAGAAGTCGAGCGCGGGGGTGGCACTGGCTCGTCCCGGGTAGAATTTGGCCACACGGTCCACGATGTCCCGCGACGGTGAGCACACGAGAGCGCCACCCACAGGCATGAGAAAGTTCTTGTCGAGACTCTGCACCACGGCATCCACGCGGCCTGAGCGCATGGCTTGTTCTACTTGGTGCACACACTTGGACGCCTGCACGCCGTACGCATTGTTGATCACGTGCGCTGCAGTCGGCCACCCGCACAAAGCAACAGCGACAACAAGTGCAGAAGCAAGCACGTCAATACTTGTGTCGAAGCCCGGAAAAGCTGCTTGGGTTCAGATATACTCACCAATGTCGCGCTCCTGGCAGAGCTGCGCAATCTCCTCCACGCTGTCGTAGGCGCGTGGCGCGAAGCAACTTGTGGTGCTGAGCACAGCCAGCACGCAGTCGCTCCCATGCGTGTCCATAAGTGCGCGCATACCCGCCAGATCTGTCTGGAGTTGGCCGCCCAACGCTCCATCCTCCTCTTCCACCAGCACGTTGGAGAGCACCAGCGGCGTGAGGCCGGCGGCCAGAATGGACTTGAAGCAGGACTTCTGGTCAATCCGCGGCCAGATAACGAAGCGCGCATCTGGCTTGGACTCCCGGAGCTGCAGCAGCACCAGGGTGAGCGACATACCAGTGGCTACAGGCAACACTAGCGCCGCCGCCACAGCGCGCATGCCTGCGAGTCGCAGCACGTCCCGTGCCAAGGCGTTGGCCAGTTGCACTAGCAGAGAGGACCCCGCTGCTTTTGGCTGCACAGCCGCCACGTCCCCCGAGCGCCCCACGCCATGAGCCAGACGGAAGTGACGGCGCGCCACCAGTGGCGAGAAGACGCGCGCCTCACGCTCGCCGGCGCCAGCGCTGCCCAGGAAGTTGTTGCTGTCCATGGCCGAGAGAGTCTGCAACAGCAGCTCCACGCTGGCCTCATCCCAGCCTTCATCGGGCAGCCGCCGTTGAGACAGCAGCGTCGTTACCAGCTTCTCCCGCGCGCGCACAGCATCCAGCCCTTGCTGCACGTACGTGGCCGGAACAAGCCGCTGCGCCAGATCCGCGCTCTTGGCATTCATCTTGCTCCGTGACGATGAGAATGAACGAGGCAAACGAGACTGCAAAGCGAGGGGTGCGTCCAACTGGAAGTGCCCCCACATTGTTATTGCTTAGTGGGTACCGGCCCACTCACTCCATGAGGAAGATGCGGCTGGCGACGTCTCCCACAAGCCAGTCGATGCCGTCCACGAGGCCATCGCCCGTCACCGCGCTGCACGACACGATACTCCAGTGGCGCGTGGAGAATTGGGCCGAGCGCAGCCCCAGCGTATCCGCAATCTCCGCAGCCGAGAGCGCGCCCGGCAGGTCCTGCTTGTTGGCGAAGATCAGCAGCGTCGCGCCTGCTAGTTTCTGCGGATAGCGACAAGCAATCGAACATAGAGAACCGACAACGATGGCGTAAGACTCTGGGCCCGGAGCAACCAACTGCAGCATTCAAGACCAGCCCCGTTGGCGGAAGTACCTCCTGGGTGAGCAGAGCCGTGAGCTCCCGTTTACAGTCCTCAAGACGGCGCCGGTCAGCACTATCGACGACCCACACGAGGCCGTCAGTCTAGAGCAGAACACAAAGCAGCAGGAAGCACGCAAGGGTGAGACCTGGCTTGCCTATTGGTGAGCGGGACAGGAAGCCCAACGAGCAGATCACACCTGCTCAAAGTAGTTTCTCCAGTACGAGCGGATGGTCTGCTGGCCACCGACATCCCAGATATTCAGCTTGAAACTGTTCGTGGCAAGCGACAATGCAAGCAGGAGACAGCCGGCATTCGTTAGAATGGATCTGCACAGCATGGCACAACGTTTCTGCCAACGCGCCAGGAGAACGCACTCCTTGTACTCGAGTGTCTGGATGTCGAAGCCTAGCGTGGGGGAGATCTCAGTGATATCCTGCCCCATAAACTTCTTCAGGATGGTCGTCTTGCCGGCGTTGTCTAAACCACTGCGCAGCAATACAAGTGCAAGTCCAATCGCAACCACAGCACATATTCACGAGGAGTGAGATTCGCATTCCCACGCCAAGTGTCAGTCCCAGCGCCGCAGCTGCGCGATGCCCAACAGCCCAACAGCCCAACAGCCTAGCAGCCACAGCGCACGTACAGCATCAACACGCGCATCTCCTTCTCCTTCTCCTTGACCTTCTTGAGGATGGTCAGCAGCCCCATGGTGCCCTCGCTTCCTGCTTCGACTGCGTCCTCTAGTTTCCTTCTCGGATCGGTTGACGCTTTGGTGACGAGAGTGAACTCGGTCTGATACCTGATCTGATCCGAGGATGAAGCCACATGAGTCTGAGAACGACTGATGGCGTCGTTTCGTGACCCCACGACTGCTTCCGTGGCGTGGTGCTGGGAGTCGTGCGCCGCAGCCGCGGACACAAGCGTAGACACACAAGCAGGACGGCGAGCCAGAGCGCCATCACAAGCATGGCCAAGGAGTATTTCCGAGGCGAAGCCCATCGAGGGCCTTCGTCGTCGCCCGAGGAGCGTGACGGCAACCAGGAAGACGCGCGAGCGCAGGAGATGCAGAAGCTGTCCAAGACGCGACGATTGCAACTGCAACTACAGCAGTCGAGCGACTGGAGCACCGACGAAAGTCACGAGCAGCAACATGCTACAGATGTACGCGGACCGACGGCGCTAGAGGCATTGCTCGACCTGGAGCTGGACTTGCATCTACCTTCGGCGGCTGCGATGACGCCGTTTGTGGGCAACCAGTTTGCGCTGTGTGACGCGAGTGACGAACTACCGGAGGACATCAACTCCGTCTCGTTGGAGTTGCTAGTACGGGAGTACTCTTTGTTCTCCAGCTTTCTTTCGTATGTTGGTTACGGTGGCTGTGGACTCTAATGCTTAGCACTTCATGATCCTATCTACATCTCCTCTGTTGGTGCAGGCACTGCAAAGTCCCCACGGAGAAAACCAGCAGTGGCAAACGGAAGACGAAAAGACTGCGGAGACCCCACCATTCATCAAACTGTCAGACGATTTGCTAATTCACCCCGAGGTACAGTCGCCACATGCAGCCCAACAACCAACGACCAAAGGTTGGTTGATCACTTGCTCCACCTTGCCCGTAGTGTCGGGGTCGAGTCTCTCCCTGCTACTTTACAGTTTACTGGAGACTAACATAGTCTTTGACCAACAGAGTCGATGGATGCACCGAGACTCAGTATGGCCTTGCCACCGGATCTCATGTCACCCACCGAGCACGTGCCGTCCTTCCCTCCGTCCCCCTGCCAACCTGCAACAGGAGAAGACTACGACCTCGCGTCACCCATGGCTTTACCAGAGACGTCATCACAGCTCCCGACAGCCGTTATCTCGCAGTGGGATTTAGCACCTCCTTCCCCACGTCACGATAAGCCGCAGTTGGAGGATGAGAGATCTCGACCGTCTACAGTGACGCCGTTCAGAAGCGTCCAACGACTCGACCGCCGCATGCCAAGAGCCCTCGGCTCCAGGACAGCGGCCACACCCAACTCGCGAACGCACCGGAACTCCATCCCGCCGGGCAGAGCCACTCCTCGTATCCCCAGATCTCCGCAGCCGGAGCGGCGGAGCAAGGTGAGGCACGGCGGCATCTATTCGCTTCTGCTCAAGAACAAGGCCATGGACCAGGAGCCAGTACTGGTGAACGACAGGCGCCGATCTGATCTCCCGGAAGGTACGAAATATGCGGCCTTGTGGTTGAAGAGTACATTGCCTTATGGGCTTAAAGTGAACGCACTGACGATGGCGTGCTACTGGCTGTGCGTCCAGAGCTAGGAGGAGCTCGTTCAGTGTCCAAGGTGGGCAAGTAACCACACCATCTCTTCAGATGGCTACATTTTCTCACGTGGCTGCATGTTGTACTGCACAGATGTCTCCACCGCCAACGTCGGGAAAACAGCATGGTGGCATCTACAGAGCTCTACGGCGTGGCACCGATACCAGCATCAGCGCCCACACTAAGTAAATGGCCACACTTTGTGTTTGAGCGCGACAGCGACCATCGCTTACAGCTCTACGCGACAACTCCGGCCACATCCACACGCTTCAGCCAGTTGTACTTGATTGCACACTTCTCGCCTTGCAACTTGCTGGTAGCTATACCGTCTGAAGGGAAGAGGCATCATGGTGAAGGCCATACCAGGCTGCTGTGCCAAGGCACAGGCGGGGACTCGAACAGCGATGGCGAGCAGTAGTAGTTCCTCTTTCCTCCAAACTCCAAGTAATGCCGTTTCCGAGCTTCAAAGCAGTCAACCAATCACATCACGCCAGCACATTATGACCCCACCCCAACATTCGCTCGCTCTTCTCGTCCGTCGCTTCGCTATAGCTCAATTGCAATAGACTTTGGCGGAAGACGAGTGGGGCGAGCATGAACGCGGAGAGCCCCCGCGGGGCGGAGGCGCCCACGAGGCAGACATTGCAAGAGCGCAATGAGCAGCTAGAGGAGGAGCTGGAGCTGCTGCGCGGGGTGCTGGCGCTTGTGAAGGAGGACCTGAACGTCAAGAACGACCAGATCGACCACCTCTACCACACGTGAGTCTGTCAACTTTGCTTCCTTGGTTGGGGCTCTGGTGGTGCTGACTGCTGCTTTTGACCCTTATTGGGTGGTATCGCTCTGCAGCTTCCTTGCGTCGAAGGAGCACAAGAAGCAGGAGCAGGCTCGGCGCGAGCGCGAACTCCAGCAGCAGGTAGGGCGTCTGGAGAATGAGATGCGCTCAAGGGAGGAGTCATACCAGCGCATGCAACAATCTCTTCGCAGCACGCGCAAGCTTTTGAACAGCAAAAGGTGCCGATTTCTCCCTCCCTCCCTCCCTCCCTCCCTCCCCGCTGCATTTTCTGCTTGCTCTTGTCATTCGGGAAATTGCTGACGCGAGATGACGGGGTTTGTGCATCCAGAGGTTCAGATATGGAAGCACACAACAGCAACATCCAGCTCCAGGAGTTGCCGGTCGTAGTGGTGAACAATATTCTGGGCTATTTGGATGGTGCAAGCGTCATCCGGGCCGCACAGATGCATCCCAACTGGTATGCTGTCGTGTCGAAGGATGCGTTCTGGGCCGACCACTACTTGTTGCGATGGCAAGCGGTTGATGAACGACAAGGCTGGGCGCGTGTTCACATGTTTGCTGCGAAATATACCAACGCGCCATCCAAGAGTGCTGGTCTGGGCCAAGAAGTACAGGAGAGTGGGCATGCACCGGTTGAGGAAGCGAAGATCCGCTGGATGGACCTGTACCGCGAGCGACACGTGGTTGAGCGGCACTGGGCAACAGGGAAGTCGGTCATCACGACGCTCAACGGACACTACGGCACCGTCACCTGTCTGCAGTTCAGCGGCTCCCAACTGGTGCGTATACGTCGCGCTTCTTGGGCATTGCTCCAACTGGAGGGCTATTCATGATTGACATACGACTTGAGGGTATTCGCACAGGTGTCTGGGTCCGACGACGGGAGCATGATGCTGTGGGACCTTTTACCACAAAACCCTGGTGAGCTTTATTGACTGAGTGCGTGGATTCGGGATCTTTCAGGACGGTTCTGATGGAATGGTAATTGATAGTGCTCGAGTGTTGTGCTGCCGATTGGAGTGGAAGGTAACGCTGCCAGTCTTCTCGGTACTTCCGGGTCGGCCCAAGGGCAGCCGCTGCTACAGCAGCACCACCGGCAGAAGAAAAGTGTGGTCAAGCTGCATTCGTTCCACGGCCACGGCGGGCCAGTTTGGGCGTTGTGCTTTGACGAGTCCACACTGATCAGTGGGTCGTATGACAAGACTGTGAAGCTCTGGGATCTGCAGGTACGACTAGTGCTCGAATATCACTGACTGCCTGGTCACTTGGTCTGATGGAATGCTGACATGCTGTTACTCGATGCTATGTCTGCAGACGGGGAACTGCCAGTTCACGCTGCGCGGGCACAACGGGTGGGTGAGCAGTCTAGCTGCGCATGGCGACCGCATTGTCAGTGCCGGATGGGACGCGTGCATCAAGATTTGGGACAAAAACACTGGCGTGTTGCTCCGGACGCTCGAAGATGCCTCCGCCCACCCTATCTTCGCCATGAAGGTTCGTTCTGCTCAAGTAGTTTGTACAGTTGCTTGGCGCTGTACGTACACCACACTCAACGTACTGAGGCAATCGCTACTGGCTTATTTTTCAGTGGGATCGAGACGGAGGTACATTCGTCACCGGCTGTCGCCGTGTGGGTGTGCAGCTCTGGGACGTCGAGTCTGGTCAAAAGACGACCCAGTTTGTGGGGCACCCGCAGGTGAACACAATCAAGGTACACTCATGGGGTTTACGCTCCTTGTTGCTGGCGGCCCCTTCCTTACCTCTCACCGACCCTGTTTTCGTTTGCGTTTCTGTTTTGGCTTTTGTTTGGTTTCCTTGTGAGTGCCAACAGGCCTGCAGCGATCGTATCATTTCAGGCGGCTCCGACCACGCTGTGAAGGTCTGGGATCGGCGTCAGGAAGCCTGTGCGAGCACGCTAGTGGGGCACAAGGGCGCGGTGATGTCCGTGGATTATAACCATGACAATCACGTGGTCTCGGGTTCGTATGACGCCACCATCAAGGTAATGTCAGACTCTGGAACGTTACATCGCGCCGATCCAACCCAGGGACTGACCAGTCCGAGTCTTTGTGCGTGTTGCTGCTTTTCTACTTAGCTATGGGATCTGCGCCGCTCATCGACGCCTATGGGCTCGTTTGAAGGTCACAGCTCGGCAATCTTTGCCTTGCAGATGGACGCGGCGAAGCTCATTTCGGGCTCGGCAGACACCACCATCAAGATCTTCAATTTCCACCACTGAAGAACGGAGAGCAGCGGTGCAGATCATGCTCGGACGCGCTTAGCATGCTTTTCCAGAAACCAAAGGGCTGCAAGGGCGACTGCTAGTTCTAGTGTGACAAATGCGAATGCTACGGATGCACTAGCTGCGAACCTGGACGCGAGGGAGGTCCAACAACGAAGCGGAGGCATCAATGCAGCACCATGGGCGGCGGCAACGAGGCATCTGGATGCAGATGTGTACTAATGGCGGGAATATAGTATTTGGAGACCTTCGGGTCGGGTGTACGAGGAGAGTGACTTTGCTGGGCTGGACTGCGGGAGAAATGGGATACCAATACACTTCACTCGTCCATGAAGCATGCGCTGTTCTCCGCTTCTCTTTCAAGTAACAGACAACGAGCCGAAATATCAGCGAGTATACTAAAGCAGTAAAGTACGAACCTTCTTCAATTTGATTCGATAACATCCTCAGTGTATTAAGCCAGTAGTGTCTATCGATTGGCTATAAATTGCGATTGCACCAACTTGGTCAACCCTCGCGGAATCTGGGTGCACTTCCTTGGCGACTTGGAAGAAGAGCTCGAAGCATGAACCGCATTTTCGGGAAGAAGAAGCCCGAGGCGCCGCCCGTGAACGTCTCCGATGTGGGGGGGAAGGTGGACGCGCGGGTCACGGACCTGGACATGAAGGTGCGCTGACTGTCTCGCTTGCGCTTTTCTGCTTACCTTTTTTGCTGGACGAAGGAGCGCCACAGCGCTTGCTCGCGCTTCGTCGTCGCTTTTCGACGAGGGTAGCACAGCGCGCCGCAATGGCCGATATGGTGCAGCCCTGCTGACTTGCAGGCACCGTCTACTCTGCTGGTTGATGTGTTGTAGATCGACAAGCTGGACCAGGAGCTGCGGAAGTACAAGGAACAGGTACGTGACGCCGCGGTGACGAGCGCATGCGACGCTTTGCTCTGTCGGACGAAAGGCTTAGAGGCGTGACTATTGCTGTTCTCCCGCAGATGTCCAAGACGAGAGGCCCCGCCTTAAATGGGATCAAACAGCGAGCAATGCAGGTACTCAAGCGGAAGAAGATGTTCGAGGCGCAGCGCGACAAACTGACGGCCCAGTCCTTCAACATAGAGCAGGTAAGCCAACCCGAGCGGTTACAGCGCAGAGCACTGTAGCGTCTGTGGTGTGCGACCAAATCACCCTCTGGTGGTCCTTATTTACCCGTTGTGTATGCATTGTACATGCAGGCGGCTTTTGCGATTGACACGTCGAGGGACACAATAGCGACGGTGGCGGCAATGAAGAGCGCGGCGACGCAGCTGAAGGCCGAAACGCAGAAGATTGACATAAGCGAGCTGGAGGTGCGTTTCGTCTCGCGAGAAATCTCACGAGGGGGCTTTGCACGTCGTGTTCGTGAGAGATTGCTTACGGAACCGTTCCATTGTCGTATTTGCTGGGTGTGCAGGACGTGCAAGACGACATGGCGGACTTGATGGAGGACATGAACGAGATCCAGGACATTATTGGACGATCGTATGGGTACGCAGGCGATACGTGAAGTGGTCAGGCATGCACAGCAGTCTACCTGCATGTGTAGCTTCCTCACCACATGCTTGTTTTGCTGCAGTATCGGTGACGAGGTGGATGAGAGCGAGCTGGAAGCGGAGCTGGCTGGACTCGAGGAGGAATGGGACTTGGACGCGCAGACTGAAGCAGAGGCCGAGCAGGCGCCGTCGTACCTGGCACCAGCACAGCACCACGAACTGCCCGCCGCGCCCTCGGGCACCCCAGAGCGCCCCCGAGCATCGCGCGCCACGGACGAGTTCGGTCTACCCGTGGCGTCGTCGCCGTACTCAGCGTGAGTCTTTCCAGCGCTTGATGCCAGCCATGGCGTCGTGTAGGGCTCCCGAGTGGGGACTTGTCTGCAGAGATCAACAATGGCGAAGACTCTGCGTATGCTCCTTGACTTCGCCTTCTGCGGCGCTCCTTCTTGCGGAGTGGGCACGTTGGGCAAGTGGATCTGAGGTCCGTTTAACACGTGGCTGGCAATGGCGTGTTCAAGGACGAATCTTGGTCTCCGGCGGCGGGGCCTTTTCATTGGCATGTACTTGTCTTTTATCATGATGTGTTGAGGAACACCTAGGCAAACGACCCCTTGTTAGGGCCTTTGCCTAGGATTTCGCATACTCCTAAGGCGACCAAGTCAGTCATTGTGGGTGCTGCCAATCGATACGGGGCACCAGGTGACGTCGGCAACGTCAGATGGCGTCCCATTGGCCGAAGCGAGACAGCCAATCATTTCTCGTGGAGAGCTACCTCCTTCTGATTTCGTGGGGTATTGCAGTATACAGGTGAAGAGAACTGTAAACGAGCGGAGAAGTCCACCGTGTTCGAGAAGGTACTATCTTTGGCAGGGCTACGAGGTTTTTCCATTAAGGGAATGGGCACAATAAAACCTCGCACATGTTCTCAAAACTGCAGAACTAGCCGTAGCTAGGAAGTGCCTCTTTTGGTAGTTTGAGGCTTGTGCTCTATTGATGATTAGCTTGCAGCGAAGATTGAGGTAGCGTATCTGCAGCCAGCGAGAGAGAGTGACCGGAACAGAGGTAGAATGAGGAGTATTGTCCGCTCCTAACTGACGAAGATGGCCCCCCAAACGACTTCGGAGTCACAGGAGGTTTCACAGCCCTTCCAAGTATTTACGACAAGAGCCAGCCACCAGCGCCTGCCATTGGGCGAGCCCTCTGCCCCTTGTCGCAAGATGCCGCTTTGGCCGCCCCGCATGGGTTGCAGGTTATTGGTGGTTTTGCGAGCTGAAGGCGAAGCGGGAGACAGCAGACTGTGGGCAGCAGCAACAGACAGCCTAGAATCGAGAGCAAGATGGCGCCGCGTGTGAAGAAGGAGCGCAAGGGCAAGAAGGAATCCCGCAAGAAAGCGGCGGCCGAGAAGGCTGCGGCCGAGAAGGCTGAGGCTCTGGAGAACATGTCCCACGCCGACCGCCTTGCCGAGGAGGGCATCATCGCCACGTGCTCGCACAACGTGCGCTCGGTGCACAAGAACTTCAAGGACATCAACGTGCTCAACTTCTCCATCACGTACTTCGGCAAGGTGCTCATGGAGGAGTGCGACATTTCGCTCAATTACGGCCGTCGCTACGGCCTGATCGGCCGCAACGGTTCGGGTAAGTCCACCTTCATGAACGTGCTGGGTGCGCGCGGCGTGCCGATCCCAGAGAGCATCGACATCTACCACTTGAAGCACGAGATCGAGGCCAGCGACATGTCGGCTCTGGAGGCCGTGCTGTCTGTGGACGAGGAGCGCAACAAGCTGCAGGCTGAGGCGGACTTGCTGTCGGAGAAGATGACGGACGAGTCCATTTCGGAGGAGGAGAGCGAGGAGATCTCGGATCGTCTTACGGACCTGTACGAGCGTCTTGATGACATGGACGCTGCCACCGCCGAGGTGCGCGCGCGTAACATCCTGTCGGGTCTGACGTTCTCGGACCAGATGATGATGAAGAAGACGAAGGAGTTCTCTGGTGGCTGGCGTATGCGTATCGCCCTGGCGCGTGCGCTGTTCATTCAGCCGACGCTGCTGCTGCTGGATGAGCCGACGAACCATTTGGACATGGAGGCCGTGGTGTGGCTGGAGGACTATCTGTCCAAGTGGAAGAAGATTCTACTCATGATTTCGCACTCGCAGGAGTTCATGAACGAGGTGTGTACCAACATCATCGACCTGAGAAACAAGAAGCTGGAGTACTACAACGGTAACTACGACACTTACGTGCGCACGCGGGCCGAGAAGGAGGAGAACCAGATGAAGCGCTACAATTGGGAGCAGGAGCAGATCAAGCACATGAAGGAGTACATTGCCAAGTTCGGTCACGGTTCCGCCAAGCTCGCCCGTCAGGCGCAGAGTAAGGAGAAAACGCTAGCCAAGATGGTGCGCGACGGCCTCACGGAGAAGGTGGAGCATGAAGCCGTGGGCGACTTTAGCTTCCCCAACCCGGAGAAGCTGCCGCCGCCGGTTCTCATGTTCCAGGACGTATCTTTCGGCTATCCGAACTGCCCTCTGCTGTACACGGGCGTGGAGATGGGGCTGGACTTGGACTCCCGTGTGGCCCTGGTGGGTGCCAACGGTACGGGCAAGACGACGCTGCTGAAGCTCATCACTGGTGACCTGGTGCCCGTGAACGGCAACGTGCGTCCTCACAGCAAACTGCGTATTGCTCGTTTCAGCCAGCACTTCGTGGATGTGCTAGACCTGGAGAAATCCCCGCTGGAGTACTTCCGCTCCATCTTCGAGACCAAGTCGGTGGAGGAGGTGCGCACGTACCTGGGTCGCTACGGCATCTCGGGTGAGGTGCAGACGCAGATCATGGGCCAGCTGTCCGATGGCCAGAAGAGCCGCGTGGTGTTCGCGTACATGGCCCAGCAGAACGCGCACATGCTGCTGCTCGATGAGCCGACGAACCACTTGGACATGGAGTCCATCGACGCGCTGGCGCGTGCCATCAACAACTTCACGGGCGGCATGCTGCTGGTGAGTCACGACATGCGTCTCATTTCCCAGGTCGCCAAGGAAATCTGGCTCGTGGAGGACCAGTCCATCAAGGTGTACGATGGTGAGATCTCGGACTTCAAGATGCGCGTGCGCAAGCAGCTCAAGCTGCCGCCCAAGGAGGTGAAGGCCGAAGAAGACTAAGTGCTTTCCTGGCGACTGTCCACCCCGTAGATGGCCGCTTCGATCGCGTAGACGGCGTGGGGTGCTGCAGTGGCTCCGGATGCTCCTGCACTGTGCATAGTTGACCTTTTGCTAGATGTGAAGACCGGTTAACGGAATATATCATAAAGACAAAGCCCGAGCTTGCATGTATTCCCTTGCTCTCTATTTGCGCTGCCTGAGCAGTGTGTGCTCGCCGGAGTGTCTTCGCAGTGCTGGGCTCAAAGATCGTCGGCTTGGTTGTTGTCTTGCTGGTCGCTCGAGTCACTCTGTCGACGATGACGAGCGACAAAGCCCGGCGGAAGCGCCAGGGTCATGCCGGAGCTTCTCGAGTTCACACCGACTATCCGCTCTCTGCCTGCGTCCATGCTGTCTTCGCACTGCTGCTCACCCTCGTCATCTGTATCGCCTCCATCACAGTCTGCACCGGCACGAGCACTCGTGCTGCCTCCAGCAGCGCCGGTGAACGCCACGAGTCGACGAACCCCTCGAACGCAGTCCACCAAACGGACGGAGTCGGTGCTGGCTGCACGGCCTGGTCTTCGACCTGTAGAGGCAGTCGATCCGCTTGACATTGAAGTCTGCATGGGCAAACGGTCGCTGAAGCCCAGACTGAAGGCACCGCTGCCGCTGCGACGTCGATACCGATACTCTTGCTGCTGCTGCTGCTGCTGTCTCCCAAAGTCGCTGGAGCGGTTGAGGAAACGCAGGTGCTGTTTGTCCACGAGCACACAGCCACAGCTGGCGTTATCGCCCAGACCGTGATCCTTCGAGGTGGAGAACACGGTCACCACCCGTGCCGCATTGCTGAAGGACAATCCGGCGAGAGCAGCCTCGTGGGCGCGCAGGATGCGCGAAAACCTGTTCTGCGTTAGGAACTCTTCCACGGCGCGGGAGCTATAGCACACAGCCACGCCACCGCGAGGACTCTTCCCGAACCCCCTCGGGTCCAGGAGATTGGCACCCTGGTCTTGACCAGTTCCTTCACCACGTACAGGGTCCCCCCAAATCATATCGGCTACCATGGAGAGCTGCGGTTGGCCGTCATAGTAGCTGGACTCGAGGGCGTCGAGTGGCACTGCCGTCGGAAGCTTCGCGATGGCCTCCAGAGTGTTCTCGTTTCTCTCGGGTGGCCGCGGAATACCACCATGGACACAGAAGACATCGTTGTCGATGACCGCAGCAACTGGGAGGCGATCGAAAGCGTTGTTGAGCTGGTGCCAGACCACGATGCCCTCTTCGCTTCCAAAGCGGGCTTTGCACTGCGCCAGCAGACAGCCGGAGCCATAGAGAGTTTCCAGACCATTCACAGCTCGAGTTTCGTGGTTGCCTCGCAGCAAGAAGAGCTTGTCTGGGTGTAGCAGCTTGTGCGCAAAGAGATAGGCTGCACACTCGAGTGACTCATTGCCACGATCCACGTAGTCTCCCAGGAAGAGGAAGCTTCCTGCAGTCACCTCTAAACCCAGTGGCCACATGTGCTCGGCGAAGAAGTGCAGGTCCGTCCAGTTGCCATGCACGTCGCCAAAGACGTACACCGGGCTCTTGAGTGCTAGACAACGCGCCTCGCGCTCAAGCAGCAAACCCACCTGCGCGCTCAGGCCTACAAGGTCAGCGGCGAATTGGAGGGAGCGGAGGTACGGCAGCATTGCCATGCGTGGGTTCGCGAGAGCAGCCACCACGCGCCGGGCAACCTCGACGCCGTCTCCTGCCGGAGCGGGCAGGGGACACAACGCAGCTAACACTTGGGAGGAGTTGTGGCTACCTAGACGGTCAATCCGGCCGGAGAGTTTGACGCCGGTATCCGTAATGGAGTAGATTGTAGGAACAAGAGCGTGCTCCAGCGGAGTCACTGGCGACTTCTTTTGAGTCAGTGGAGGGGATCGAAATGGGGAGGTTGCAACCAATCTCGCTGTCTTTGGCGCCATAGAAGACTCTCCGTAGGCGCCAACGAGTTGCTGCTTGAGGTACGCGATCTCCTTGTCCGTCTCGAGCTTCAGCGTCATGAAAGACTCGCGTAGTTTCTGCATAATAGCCGAGGAGGAGGAGCAAAGGCGCAATGGAGATAACATGTGAGTCCCTGGTTATTCCGCCACACCGAAGCTTCTTGATGCCAAAGTCTTACCTGAAGTTCCCGAACACTCTGCTGCTCGCGGAGGTGGCAAGCCTGAGTGCAGCTCTGATGCTTTTGCTCCATGTTGCAATCCATGACCGTCTTCCTTCTTTCTCGCGTCAATCCCGTTGGGTTTCTGGTTTCTGATGCAATTGGAGTCTGGATGGAGCTTAGCACGTACAAAAAAGGAATGCGGCTGGGACTAGGAGTTGCTACGCGCGCTCCCCGTCTGGCCCAGGCAAAGTTCAGCAAACAGCGTTTCGAGGGCTGCACCTTCCTCGAGTATGCACCATGGGAAGTTTCAGTACTTTCCCGAGATACTCGTTGATGCCGACACTGGCAGCTCTGCACGACTGAAAACCGCCACAGCCCCCACGTAAATAAGCCAACGCAGTTGCATCCTGCCAGGATGTCACACGTTTCGCTGCTCAGGATCCTGGGGCCTCTGAACAGTCACTTTGCCTCTCACTCTCGCTGCATAAGATCAACTCCAGGCTTGGTGACCCAGCCATGAAAAGAGGGCCAGCGCAATGGACTAGAGTCCGCTTATGGCTACTGCTGGGCGTGCTGCTGTCAATGCTGGCGCTGGCGCACGCTGTGAAGACGAAGACGATCGACTATGCGTCGCTGGAGAAGTCATGGGAGGTTGGGGACGACGACGACGAGTTGCGGACCCAAGGCGACGAGCACTACCGCCAGCTCTCGGGCATGTGAGTGCTACAATCGTTGGAGACTGCATTTTCTGTCTGGAGACATTCAATTCTCCCTGTGCTCACTATCGCTGCTTGTGCGTTGTGGTCGCCAGGAGTGAGGAGGAAGCGAAAGCTGTTGGACCGCAGATGCTCTTCGTGACACTCCGAGACGGCGATGGAAGGCCACGCGAGCCGCTTGCTGACGTCGCCTCACGGTGGAAACAGGTACGATGGGAAGACCCTGGGCCCGTGCTAACCGGAGCCTAGCAAGGTACCACAACCGGAACTCATGCTGGGAACACAAGATATCTCGTGATAACCCCGTGCGCTGTACGCTGTACCTGTCAGATGCTATGGAGTGGAAGCGTTGAGGTGAACATCTACGAGGTGGAAGAGTCGAAGCTGCTGGTTGGGTTGCAAAAGGGGATTTTCGTCCAAGATGTCCAGCAGTTCCTGAGAGAGCAAAGCGAGGTGAAGGAGTACGAGTGGAATGGAAACACGTATTCGACAAGCAGTATGCATCATCACACTGATCGGAAGCACGAGAAAACACGCCGTCGAAACCAAGCGAAGCGCGTGAAGAAGGCCGATGACGAAAGTGTGGACACCAGCAACGGGAAGGTTTCACACAGGCGCAAGAAGCGCAAGCATGGCAAGCGGGATCAGACAACGCCAACCGCGAAGGCTACAGGAACACACAGCAACAACCATCAGCAACCTCTCAATCGGAAGGAAGAACTCTAATGCACCCATCCGCCGCTCTGTTCAAATCACCAAACCTGGATGTTCAGTCAGCGTCCGACCCTGTAGCTTGACACCAAGTGGCCTTGCTCTTCATGTGGATTCGCCACTGATCTTGCTCACTTGCTCAAACGCTCGCTGCGAATGTTCTCCAGGAGCGGCGCCAGCATCTTGTTCTTCTTAGCGTTCTCCATAACCGCGTGAAACTTGGGGTGCGACTCCGTGTCACGCACAGTGCTGATAGCGTCGAGAGCGCGAAGGGCACTGCGGATGAGATCTTTGACGCGCTCGACCTCTGGACCCACTTGGTCCTCTTTCACCTTCTTGCTGATGGCTTTCTCCAGCGGCGCGACGAGGATATCCAGTGAGCCCACCACGCTGCCAGGCTGCACAACACAGATCTTGACCAGGATGTGGTGACTGAGCATCTGGATGTCATCCTGGTCACGCAGTCCCAGCTGGAGGTGCGGAAATAGCAGCGTCACGTCCACTTGTTGTGGCAGCTCCTCGATCAGCGTGTCAATACACGCATACGCAGCCTTGCGAAGCGGAAGACCGTCGTCCACCTTGTGCTTGAATGGGCCGAGGTCCACCACGCGCTCCAACTTGACCTCTGTGGTCTTGAGAAGCACAGGGAAAATGCGGTCTCGAACGTACGGCACCAGGTAGTGCGAGTGGTGGTGAGCCGCCGTGTTCAGCACAAGCAGTGCAGCACGACGAACGTTGAGGTCTTCGTCTTCCAGGGCCGCCAGGAACGGGTCCACGTGCGTGAAAATCGCACCGATGGCAGGTTCTTGCGCCGACGTCGTGAGCGCGTACTTGAGGCTCGTGACAGCGGTCCAGCGCGACCCAACGCTGGAGGATCCGCACAACTCGGTCACCACCGGCATGAGCTTGGCACTGTCGGTAACTGCGAGCTTGCCAATACATTCGCTTACCATGTTGCGCACGCCCTCTTCCTCGCGGGCGCTCATCTTCTGAAGGACAGGGACAACGCGATCCACATACATCGCGAAGCCGTGGTGCGAATTGGCTGCATGATCGGAGATAACTTCGCGCAGAGAGGTCAGCAGCAGGTACGAGTTCTCACCGAGTTCCAGCTTGACCATGATCGTGTCGAGATATTCCTCCATATTGCCGACGCAGATACTGCCCAGCGAGTAAGCAGCGGCGGCCTTAACGTCTTCGGCTGAAGCATTGAAGCACTGTAGAACAGTCTCCTTCACATCCGCATACCCCGCCAGCTTGATCTTGCGCCCAAACTCGCCCAAGCAGTAGAGTGCCAGAACCTTGTTCTTCTCCGAAACCGTTTGCGTGATATCCCCGACGAACTTGGCGAACGCGGTTTTGCGTTTGGCTTCGCTGGTGGCCTCGCACGTGCTCGCAACACACCGGGCGATATTCATGACCGAATGCTTGGAGCCCTCCGAAGGAGCGACCATGAGCGCAGAGAAGAGGTCGGAGAAGCTGCTACCAGGCGAGTCCAACTGCGTCAACTGCGCAAACAGGCCCTTGAGCGCTTCCAGTGTGGGGCCTTGGATCATGGAGCTACGACACAGCTCCAGGGCATTCACTTGCGCCTTCTGCAGCACAGCATCCGTCGAAGCAACACCTGGGCACACCCGGAGTGTGTTCGACACGAGCGTGATACCCATGCGACATAGCTGGAGATCAACGTCGACAAGCAGGAATGACGTCTCCGACACCACCTCACACAGCAACTCCTCCTTCATCTCGGATCCCTTGTGAATAACAAGCTCGTTGAGGGTATCCAGCGTCGCTTGCTTCAACGTGCGAGACTGCTGACGCAGCAGCTGGGCTAGTGCCTGAGTGCACTCTTGGAGGATTGAGCCCATGCTTAAAGACAACGTCGAGCGCGCGATGACTCCGATAGCCTTGATACTTTGCACGCGCGTGATCTCATTGTTCAGGCGCTCCATGAGCAGCGGGTAGATCTCACCCGTCCGCGGGCCGAGTTCATCACCTACAGTAGCAAACACATTAGCTTCAACACAGATGGCCAGTGCAGAGATATAAACCTCAGTTCGTTTGCACGTACCGAGAACCGCGACGATCTGGCCCATGCTGCTGATGGCAGCCTCCTTGATTTCCTGGTCCAGGTCGTGCACCTGGAGACTTGGTAACACCGCCTCGAATAGGGCCACGGCGTGAGTCTTGTACGTCACATCGCCCTCGTCAGTGCGAATGATGCCGACCAGAGACTCGATCAAGCCCAGGGCTTTCGCGACCGTCTTGTACCAGTCTCCCTTTGCACACTGCACTGCAGTCCGGACAATCGCATCAAGGTGGGGCCGGAAAGGCTCCACCGTGTGAGTTTCAACCAGCAGCCGCAGGAAGCTCAGTGCGTCCAACTTCAAATCTGAGTGCTTGTCTTCCACGGCAGCCAGGACGTTCGGCATCAGAATGTTCACGTATTCCCCGAGCTTCCCATATTCCACATTTGCGAGCTCGCTCAACATCGCAAGCACAGCGCAGCGCGACGGCACTGAAGCCTTCGGGCCAAACTGCTTGTTAGCTCCCGTGATAACCAGACCTACGCGCTGTTCCAGCTGGTCCAGACAGGCATTCGAGGTGGGTGGGTGGTGGGAAGCCGACGCACCGTTCAAGTGGGGGAGCGTCTTGCGCGTAGCACGGAGCAATTCAGTAAATACCGTGAAGACGTCAATCCGGACGTTCTCCTCGCGCTCTTTGAACCGGGAGATCAGCGACTGAGTGCAGTGGATGTAGAGGTATTCCAGGAGTTCGGACCTGGTGGCGATGATCGCAGTCAGCACCCGAAGACTCGCACGTCGAACCTTCCAGCTGGTGTCATCGTCATCGCTATAGTCTCCCTCGTCATCGCTGTACTCCTCTTCGTCCTCGTCCATAGGTTCGTCTTCGTCCTCCGAGTCGCCATAGTTGTAGTTCGGGTCGTACGAGATGAATTGCATCACTAGCTTCAGAATGGGCTCGACGTGGGGAGTGATTTCCGTGTGGCAACGGAACACAAACGCCTCAAATGCCTGGAAGCAGTTGCCGCGAAGTTCGTCGGACGCTTCGTTCTGTAGCGACTCGTCCTCCGGGTCCCCGCAGAACTGCATTAGGATGGCGATCACCGCGTCCAAGTGCTGGCCAAGTCGGTGGCCAGCGGTGCGCGATAGCATGCCAATAGTCTGGATTAGCGTGCGCACGTTCGCTGAGTCGCTGGATCCCTGAATCCCCTGGATCAGGTGCTCCACCAGTCGACTCACCAGTGCATCCGACGCCATGACTCCCAGCGAGCCCACGCAAGCCGTCGCGCGCTTGCGGACGAGCGGCGACGCGTCACCCAACTGCACGATCAGCATCTCCATAATAGTCTCGTGCTCGGTGGAGATGCCGTAACCAAAGCGACGCAACAGATCCGTGAGGATATCCAGTGTCTCCGACTTGACGGCCGGGTCCGTCTCCTTCCCCAGTCCAATTAGCAGACGGGAGCAGATACCTGCGGCGATGGAGGCGCCAGTCGCCTGCGAGACATCCGCAACGATGGTCTTGAGACCAATGGAGTAGATGTCACGCAGCTCCGGCTTGCCGTGCAGGATCAATTCACACAGCTTGGCGCAGATATCCGCCACTTGCGTCACCTGCACCTTCGTCACTAAGATGCCCAAGCTGGAACACACATGGATCGTTCTGAGTGAGAACGACTGATCAAAAACCTACAAGAGCATGGCGCAGTGTCTGTGGCCGCACCACTTCACAGCGATAGACTGCACGTCATTGGACTTGTCATCCAGCTGCTTCAGAACCGCCGCGCAAACCCTGCCAGACACACGACCACGCTTTCCGTGAGCTCACCGCGAACACACGCACTTCACTGGACACGACAGGGCTTGCTACAGCGCAAGCGTGAACGCACTTTGGCTCCAGATAAGGCCCCAAGTCCGTGTTCTTGTTGAGCTCGCTGCAGAGGTCGGAGGTGGCCATGTAGCGCTCATCTTTGTCAAAGTCGGTCGTCTGCAGACGCACAGTACAGTACAGCACAGTGTCAGTGCGTCACGCCACACCGAGATCCTTGCTTGCAGCTACTGCCAACGGGAGACGCAGCACGCCTGCCGTACCTTGTCCAGCAGCTGGGCGATCTTGTCGTCGTTGGCGCGCATGATGGCCAGGTCGCCTTCTTCTTCCTATCCAAAATCCAACTTGTAGTCAATCCAGGCTCGAGGGGGATCCGGCCTTTCTGGAGAAGTGGGCCACACTCATTTGCGTGGCATACCCAGAAGCTCATGTGGGTCACACCAGATTCAGCTGTACCTTTACCTTGGTACGTCTCCCGCATTCAGGCTGCGACGTGGCAGAGGCGCGCGGTGGGGCGTTTGCGCAACACCAGGCGCACCAATGTCGCCCGAACGTGACGAGAACGTCGCCCGAACGTTGCGCGTAGGTGAGGTATGCGGCTCCGCACGAACCTTCCCGTGGCCGGGCGTCTTGGCCACCAGCAGCGACAGCGAGTGGCTCATTTCCGGCGAGAGCTCCTGATCGGCGAAGCTCTTCCAGGCGCCCCAATCAGCAGCGGTAGCAGCAGCAGCAGCAGCAGCAAGAAACAGTAGACAAGAGAGCAATGGTGCAATACCGGAGTACTCGGGGCGGCGTGCGCGGCCTGTCGTTCGAGCAGGCGGTGCTCACGGGTCTGGGAGCGGACCGCGGCCTGCTGGTGCCCGAGGACGGCCAGTTCCCGACGCTGCCGGCCAATGCGCTGGAGGACTGGGCCAAGCTGTCGTACCAGGAGCTGGCGGTGGAAGTTATGAGGCTCTTTGTGGACGAGAGCGAGATCTCGCGTGAGCAGCTCCAGGGACTGGTGGCCAAGAGCTACAACCCCCGCACCTTCCGCGCCGCCGAGACGGCGCCCGTGGTCAAGGTGACGGACCAGATGCTGGTGCTGGAGCTCTTCCATGGCCCCACCTTTGCCTTCAAGGACATTGCGCTGCAGTTCCTAGGCAACCTCTTCGAGTTCTTCCTGCAGCGCAAGAATGCGGCGCTGGCTGCGAGCGAGCCCAAGCACCAGATCACGGTGGTGGGCGCCACATCGGGCGACACGGGCAGTTCAGCTATCTACGGCCTGCGCGGCAAGGAGAACGTGGAGGTGTTTATCCTCTTCCCGGAAGGCCGCGTGAGTGCCATCCAGCAGCGCCAGATGACCACGGTACTGGACGAGAACATCCACAACGTGGCTGTCAAGGGCACCTTCGACGACTGCCAGGCCATTGTCAAGGACCTGTTCGCCGACGCCGACTTCAAGGCGCAATACCACCTGGGTGCCGTCAACTCCATCAACTGGGCGCGCATTCTGGCGCAGATCGTGTACTACGTCTGGGCCTACTTCCGTGCGCGCGAGCAGGGCGTGACGGGCGAGGTGGCCTTCTCGGTGCCCACGGGCAACTTTGGCGACATCCTCGCGGGATTCTACGCCAAGAAGCTGGGGCTGCCGCTGGGCAAGCTCGTGGTGGCCACCAACGAGAACGACATTCTGCACCGCTTCTTCTCCACGGGCAAGTACCACCGTCGCGACATTGAGCACACCATCTCGCCGTCCATGGACATTTGCGTGTCGAGCAACTTTGAGCGCTTCCTGTTCGCGCTCAGTGGCGAGGACCACGATGTGCTACGTGGCTGGATGGAGGGCTTTGAAAAGACGGGTGAGCTCACCATTTCGGGCGAACTGTTGGCCAAGGCGCAGTCGCAGATGGCTTCCTACGCGGTGCCCCAGGACGAGGTGCGTGCTACCATCGCCGAGTACAAGAAGGTGCACAAGTACCTCTTCGACCCGCACAGTGCTATTGGCGCTGCGGCTGCCATGCACTTTGGAGAGGACGTGCTGGCCGACAAGCCGGACGCGGCCGTCGTGGTCGTGGGCACGGCGCACTATGGCAAGTTCCTGCCGGTGGTTTCCACGGCCCTGGGCGTGCCCGAGGCGGAGATCCAGCAGCATCCGATCCTCAAGGCGCTTGAGTCCCTCCCCACGCGTCTCTCGGTGGCTGACAAGTCGAGCACCGTCGTGGGCGACCTCATCCGCGAGACCCTGGCCAAGAAGCACGGCGTCAAGAAGCCGAGCGCCAAGACGGCCATTCCTGCCTGCTGCCCGGTGCCCTCTCAGTGGGCCGCTGCGCCGGCCTCGTGCAAGATCGCCACCATCTCTCTGGTGGCGGCGGCCGTGGCCATCGTGGCTGTCGTGGCCAAGCGCGCGCTCTAAGGTTCGCAGACGACAGCAGTACCAGAGCCAACCACCTCTCGCTCACTTGTGCGTATCGGTTGTCTCCAGATGAGGCACGATCTGGCTTCCTAATAGAGAAAGAGAACCACAGCATGTCTTCCTGTAGCTTCATTTACTGATCTGCTGCGCCTTGTCCATCGAAACGTCCTCTGTCGAACGGAAGAAGACAGGCTGGACTTATGAACGCCCTGCACGCTGGACACGATTGAGAAGAAGCACGTGCAAGGGGAAATAAATTATCGTCGAGTGGGTGCGTCCGTGTGGCTCTGCGATCGTCGCTCCATGAAGAGAGGAAAGAAGCAGAACGGATCAAGAACCACTGCGTGCAGAGCGAAGCGCGCCGCAGCGGTCTCGCCCAACGCCTGATACGCTTGTATGCATGTCCCTTCACCGAATTGGGGTCGAATCTGTCTGTCTGTCACTATCTCTCTTTCTCCACTGCTTCTATCGCCACCTCCCAGCATCACTGGTCGTCTCCTCGCCCCTCGACCATGCGGCGCTGGACACGCTCCAGACTCGAGCCTTACTTGGTACGTGCACAACTAGAGAATGGTGCAGTTCGTGGCACAGACGCCACACTGCGGCGACTGACTCTGCGCGAGGAAGGCCTTCTGGTGCTGGCGCTGCAGGCTCTCGCGTGTGACTGTGACGACGCCCATGGAGCCGCTGCTCAGCCCGCCCGTCGACGCACGGAAGCTCTGCTGCGAGGGCTTGGCCGGCTCCTTGGGCGCGAAGGCAATGCGCTCCTTGGTGTACTGGTTCTCATACGAGTACTCGCCCGGTCGCGTGCGTGAGAGTACACGTCGCCAGCCAGTGGGCAGTTTGGCAATGTTGTTGGGGTCTGTGGGCGAGAGCAGTCGACCCACAGGCACAATGAGTTTCTTGAAGGCGTCCACGACGTTGGTGGCGTCTAGTGCTGACGTCTCCAGGAACTCCATCGAGTGTTTCGCTGCAAAGCGTGCTGCCTCGAGCGTCGACACCTCACGGCTGTTGGGCAGATGCGCGAGATCGCACTTGTTGCCCACCAAGATGAGCACCAGATTTTCATGCGAGTGCTCGTGCACTTGGGCCAGCCAGCCCGTCACGTGCTCAAAAGAGCTGCGGTTGGTGATATCGTACACGATCATGGCGCCCACGGCGTTGCGGTAGTAGGCAGCTGTGAGAGACTGGAAGCGCTCTTGGCCCGCCGTATCCCAGATCTGCGCCTTGAGACGGCGATCGCCCACGCGGATGGTCTTGGTGGCGAACTCAAAGCCCACGGTCTGGACGCTGTGCGGCATGTACTTGTTCTTGGTAAAGCGCACCACCAGATTCGATTTGCCCACGCCCGAGTCGCCAATGAGCACCACTTTGAGGATGAACTCCTGGCCTGTACCGCTGGCGCCCAGCGCTGACGACGCTGGAGACGAGCACCGCGGACTGCTGGAAGCTGACGCCGAGCCGCTCGTGTCACCGTGATTGGCGTTGTTGTTGCTGCTGAACTGCGTGGAGCTGGTGGAGCGCCTCATGCTGTCGCCGCCGTGACGCTGCATCTTCTGCTGCGCCACCTCCTTGGCCGAGATGTACTGGTGCAGCGGGTTGAACTGCACGTCCTTGGCGCCACCTTTGCTCGTCTTGGACGCGGCTCCCGCCGCATCCGCCTTGGCGCTTTCTGTCGTGCGCGGCGCCAGTTTGGGCGGTGTGGGCACCGCCGGGAGTTGGCTGCGCTTGCCGCCGGTCGTCATGAGCCCGCGCCACGCGGTGGGTTCCGCTCTTGAGAATCCCGAAGAGGTCTGAGAACTGGCGACGTCTAGCTCGCGAGTTGTGCTTTGGATACGCGTCGTCTGCGAGCGGTCGGGAGGGCGCGTCCGAGGAGCTCTGGGGGGCCGCCGTTCGTTTACAGTCGGGGAGAAGACTTGCTTTGGGGCCGCTCTCTGCCGGCGCAGGCCTCACAAGGCACGAAGAGCTGCAGGCGGCTGCGCAGGCGCACAGGAAGGCGGCGTAGGTAGATGCCCAGACAGGTTGTGGGCCGGCTTCGCGTCCTCTTCCGGCTTCTCGGGCGGAGGTGCTGATATTCGCGCGGCGAATGCTTGTAAATAAATGCCCGGCGCCGAAGAAAACGCGTCGAGCGACAGAAGAAGGTGAGAGAAGCCCCCATCCCCAATTATCGAGTATCAGAGGTTGCAACCCGAGGGAGGGACGAGGAGGACGGCAGGACTCCAGATAGAGCCAAATCAGGAAAGCTTGCTATCTTTGGCTCGGGAACACAGGACCCAGTCCATTAGATTAGACGGGGCCTGACGCGTAGGAAGGGGGCAGTGACGACAAAGCGTCAGCTGAATCTCGCCAGCAACGGAGTGGCTACATTCTCCTGCAAGCCTGGGTTGCCAACGGCAGAGCAGAGTGCGACGCGCTTCCGCCTCGGACGCACTTTCAGACAGAGCGGAAGGGGGCCAGGATGCCCGGGGCGAAGCGGGGCAAGGCAGCAGCGTCGTCCAGCAAGCGGCCGCTGAAGGCCCAACGGGTCACGCGAGCGAGGGCTGGTGCCGGTGGAGAGGCATCAGCTGCCCGAGGAGGAGACGCCGGTGTCTCTGCCAGCGGCCGGAGCACGAAGCTGGTGGCGTTTCTCCGCGGCGTCAACGTGTCCGGCCGGGTCCACAGCATGCAGTCCATCTCAGAGGCTCTGCGCACCGAAGGCTTCACCAACGTCGCCACTTTCCTCGCCAGCGGGAACGTGCTCTTTGACGCCCCCACTGCGAGCACAGGAGAGGGAGACTCTGGACTGCAGACCGTCGAGCTCCAAGTGGAAGGCGTGCTGGAAGACCTCTTTGGCCACCATATCTCCGTGGTTCTCCGCTCCTTGGAGAGCGTCAGGAGCCTCCAGCAGCGCGTTGTGAAATCTGCGACGTCAGTGAACGTCGTACTCCTAAAGGAGAAGCTAACCGCCGGTCAGAAGGAAGCGCTTTTGGCCCTGTCCACAGATTCAGACGAGTTGGAGCTCCTGGACAGCGAGTTTGTGTGGTACTCGGCCACCAAGATGAGTGCTTCGCCGCTGTTCAAAGTCTCTTTCGACAAGATACTGGGTGTTCCCGTCACCGTGCGGACCGTCAACACCTTGCGGCGCCTTGTGGCCAAGTTCGGTTGACACGGTGGATGATACAAGGCTCCAGCGGCGAAGACTGCTCCATGGTGCCAAATCCGAATGCCATTTCGTCAGACTAGCTTCTGTCACTATGCTATCACTTGGCCACTTGGTCGCTTCGCTACAGCATCGTCAACCACAGCTCGTATCCCCTCTCTTCAGCCGCATACCGACTCCAGGACCCGTCACTCTTGCTCTCCAAGCCGACAGATCCTTCTTCGCTCGGCATTGACTTCTCCGCGTCGCTAACTTCTGGACTACGTTGTGCAGACGAAAGTTGTTCCATGTCCAGGATCTGCTCTCTCCGCTCTTCTCCGCCTGTAGCAATTGCAATGCCTTCAACGTCCGTCTCGGGAGTGACGCTTCCATCTTCATGCAACATCTCGGCTAGATCAGCACCAGCATCTGCAGACCTGCGCTCCTCTTCATTTTGTCCGAGGCTGCCAGCGACCTCTTCAACTGCTGCATACGTGAAAATCTCCCGCGGGATTGGACTTGGCAGTTTGTCGACCTGCATCTTGAAGACACGTGCGAGTAGTTGGATGCCTGCAACTTCACCCGGTGAAAGCAGCGTCACTGCTAATCCGTAAGCACACACAACGCAGCATTTGGAGAGAACGACACAGTCAAGGAAGCCAACCAGCTAGCTCCAACGAAGATGCACATATACACGCTGCGAAGGGATCAGAGAGAAAGGGAGGTGAAAGGATATCTTCCCGCCAAAGCGGCCGGTGCGTCCTACGCGATGCAGATACGTCGCTGGGTCTCGTGGCAAGTCCAGGTTTACCTGCACAAGCGCGTCCACCAACGAATTTCACTGCATCAGTCCGCTACGTCCATCGAAAGCAGCTCGTACAACTGGCGTCGTCCTACTTTAAGAGGATTTGCTCACCACGAAGTTGACTCTGTCGACATCGATGCCTCGGGCCATGAGGTCTGTGGACACAAGTACACGCGAGCGGGAGGCACGGAAACTGTCCATGACTTCTAGTCGCGTCGCCTGCGTCTGCGAGCCAGTGATACAGGCTGCTGGCCAGCCCTGCGCCGTGAGGGCCGTCGCCAGCGCCTCGGCGCGGAACTTGTCGTTGCAGAACACCATGCACTGGGCAAACACGATTTCAGACAGCAACGCCGCCAGCTTCGCCACTTTGGAGCGCATGTTCAGCGCGTCACTACGCGAAGCCGACGTTGGTGGAGACTGCACGACACTGTAGAACTGCCGCACGTGTCGAAGCCAGAGCTCTGGGGAATTCACCTGCTCGCGTTTCTTCCAGTCGGCCAGTTCCTCCGCCGACGAAATGAACTCTGTGGTGACGTCGTTCGGCCCGCGAACACGCACAATCTGCAGGTACAAGTCGGAGAAAACGCGAGTGTTAGTATAGTGCTATGGGAAGCCATGTGAGGGGTTTGAGCGAACCGAGTTGTCAACCTGGGGCGTTCGCATGAGTTCCGCGACGGCGACCAACTGATCGGGTGTGAAGGTGGCCGAGAAGGCGAGCGTCTACGTCGCAAAGTAACAAGTCAGCCGGATAAGCATCGCTCCCAACAACAACACCGTCTCACGGCCAAGCACTGTTTGACTGCACCTGTCGCCTTTCGGGGAGTGCGGACACAATGTACTGGATCTACTCGTGGAGAAACAAGTATGCAACAACATGAGAAGCGCATGTTAGCGCAAAGTGAAGATGCCTGGCGTGGCTGACAAGGGAAGCGCCCTCCACTTACGTCATCCTGGAAGTCACGAGCCATGAGCTTGTCCACTTCGTCCAACACCAGCAGTCGAATGGAGCCGCAGTACAAGGTGTGCTGGTCGACAAGCGCACGGATACGACCGGGTGTGCCCACAACGAGGTGGCAACCCGCTGCCAGATGCATCTGTATGCACGTTAACAGCGCCAACAGCTCAGCAACCAGTCATGGGACCACCCCTCCCTCGACGTGCAGCAACAAACCTGGTCCTGGGCGACTGGCAGTCCGCCGATGAACGTGCAGATGACGCACTCTGGCCGGAACTGCGAGATCTGACGCAACACCACCTCGATCTGCACGGCGATCTCGCGCGTGGGCGCCAGTATCAGTGCCACTGGGTGTCCTGCCGTACTCTCAGAGGCCACGCCGTTGCTCTGTTGCTGGCGCTCGACGTGGCGAATGGCATGCTCCACGGCCGTGACGCCAAAGACTGCCGTCTTGCCCGTGCCCGACTTGGCCTGGCCGATCACGTCGTTGCCAAAGAGCGCGACGGGCAGAGCGCGCAGTTGAATGGGCGACGGCGAGCGGAAGCGCATGGCCGCCAGTGCGCGCGCCACGTCGCCATGCAGCGGGAGGTCCCCGAAGGCCGGCGCGCTGGCGCCCAGGGCCGTGTCAGGCGCCGCAGCCGGCGCCACGGAGCTGCCATCGTCGCTGGTGGCCATTTTGCTGCTCACCAGCGCACCCTTACTACGAAACTCACCAACAGCCTTTTATTGGCGGGAGACCCCCGAAATGACTACCCGCAAATGCGCGCCAACACGAAAAAGTATCCAAAGCAAATTATTCACGCGCACGTGCACGACCTCGCGGGCTGCCCCCGAGTGCTGCTTTCTTGCTGCTTGCTGCTCATGCTCGCTCGTTCGCTCGTTGGCTCGCTCGTCCCAGCCGCCCCTCCGTCCCTCTACTCGCCCTGCTTGCTCACTTGGCCTGGGGCTTAGTTCTCGCCGAACTGGAACACGCTGGGCTGATCCGAGCCGCCCGTGCCGAATTGGAACTGCTGTGCGTTGGCGTCCGTGTCGGGCACCAGGCCGTCCTCCGCGTCCTCCTCGCCGTTGAAGTACGCTTCCACGATCTTCATGGACTTGATGTAGATGTCTGGTATTGTCCAAAGCAGTGTGGCAGTCTACGTCAGTGCCAGCGCAACACAACAACACGGACAGACAGATGCAAGCACCACAAGTACGCGTCGCGCGGGACCTACCTTCGTTGGCGTGGTACTGCAGCGCCTGGATCTTGTTCACGCCGTCCGCCTCGTCGATCATCGTGGCGATCTCGTTGAGGTCGCCCGTCTTCTGCTGCTCGCCGACGCGCAGGATATTCTCCAGTCCCTCCAGCGCCACGATCACCACCTTGGCGTCCTTGACCTCCAGCAGGTCGCACAGCGGTTTGATGCAGCCCAGGCTCACCAGGTGCATGATCTGCTCCGCCGAGCCGCCGGAGGTGGCGTTCGAGACGGCCCAGGCCGCCTCCTTGCGGATGTCGAACTCGGCCGTGGACAGGAAGTTGATGAGCGAGGGGAAAATATCCGCCTGGATGATGAACTGGATCTGCTCCTGGTTGCCAGCCGTGATGTTAGACAGCGTCCAGCACGCCTCCTTCCGGATGCCCTTCTTCGGGCTCTCCAGCAGCGCACGCAGACACGGCAGTGCGTTCAAGTTGATGATCACCTGCGTCTGCAAGTCGTCGCCCGTCACAATGTTGCCCACCGTGCGCAGAGCCGGCGTTTGCACGGATGGCGAGTGGTGCATGAGCAGCTCCACGATTCGCCGGCACACGCCTGCCTCAATCACGGCCTGGATCTTCTCGTTCGAGCCGTCCGACAGGTACGACAGCGCCCAGCACGCGTCCGTCAGCACCTCCTCGTCGTGCGTGTAGATGAGCTGACCCAGCGTGGGCAGTGCCGGCGCCACCAGCTCGAACTGCGGCTGCGGCTTGCCACGGCAGAAATTGGACAGTGTCCACGTGGCGTTGCGCAGCATCGTGGGCTTCGAGTTCTCCGTCAGCTGCTGCATGAGCGGACGCAGGGCGCCGCAGCGCAGGACCATGTCGCGGCACTCGATCGAGTCACCGGCAATGTTGCCGAGGGCCCAGACGGCCTGCTCGCGCACGTCGTCGTTGGTGGACAGCAGCAGCTGGCAGAAGATGGGCACGGCGCCATGGTTGATCACCACCTCCGTGTCCGCTGACGTGCCCGACGCGATGTTCGTCAGTGCCCAGGCCGCCTCGAACTGTAGCGTTGGGAAGTCCTCGCGCTGCAGGAACTGCACGAAGATAGGCACCACGCCCGTGTCGATCACCTCCTTGATGGGCGGGTTACGCTCTGCAACAATCAAACCACCAAGATACCGCTACTCTGTTAGCTACCAGCAGCATGCCTCTGCTTTTCCGTGTGGCTCGGCCTGGGCTCGGCAGATGAGCTTACCGATGGAGAGCAACTTGCGGAACTTGGTCACCGCCTCCAGCTGCGTGGCCGCGTCCGTCGACTGCACACCCGCCACCATCTGAGGGAGCTCCGCGAGCTACCACACACATACAACACACAAAGCGGCCCCAGCCCGTCAGTCCTGACTTGCTTCTTCCGTGGATCAACACAGAGAACTCTGCGTCCGTCCTTACCCGCTGCACTAGCGAGAGCTCGCCGCTGGCGTCACCGCCGATGGCCGCCGCGCCAGAGGCAGGAGTCTCCCCCATGGCCTGCTCCCCGCATCACAAACGAGAAAGATATGCGTCAGTTGCATGGCGATGGTCCGCCCCTCAACCGCAGCACTACGCTCCGCCTCCGCCTCCGCCTCTGCGACTCGTAGATCCGTACCATGCGGCGACGCTGGTTCATGCGGTCCTCCTTGATGGACTTGCGGATCTGCACCGTGGTCTCCATGCGGTTGCGGCGGGATTCATCGGCGTCGATGCCCTTCTTGAAGAAGTTCTTGCGCTCGGGCACTTTTCCGGCGGGGAACGACATCTTGGCTCAGGGGCTAGATGGAAGGGCTCTCTCTCAGGCTGCAGGTGTGGCGGCGTGTGGTGCTGCGCGTTGCTCGCTTGCGGTGCGGCGGCGGCCTGTTCCTGGGTTGTTTGCTGCTTAGCTTCTTCGCGCGGGACAGACTGCTTCTTCGGTGGCGCCCGAAGAAAACCGCGCCCCGCCCGCGCCGCCACTGATTTCTAGGCAAACCGCCGAATGTCGAGGAGTGCTGGTCCAAAATGTCCAGGAGTGTTGGTTTTCGGATAAAGCTGAATTCTTTACCGCGATATCTACACTCTTCGGCACTGTCGGTCGCGCGATTCGCCAAGCGTGGCCAATGGCAGCTCCTTTGTGCCGAGCGTACTAGTGTGTGATAAGCATTGAGTTACTTTATACATGTATGAGAGCACGACAAGATGTATAGAGAGGGTGTTTGGCTCGAGATTCCAGAAAACGCCTAATCTAGGCAACGCGAGGCTCGCGCTCGGGATTGGGAAAATGGTGGGCCACACAAGGCAAGAAAAATAGGGGCGTTTTCATTACTTACGGCTCCGCCAAAAACAGCTTTAGTGGCCGACTCTGATTGGCTACTCCAGACCCAGCCGTAGATTAATGTTTTTTGCTTATCTAGGGCTGGGTGACGCGCCATCGTGACGCGCCCACCCAATGTCCATGTGTTCCACACGAAAGGGAAGGTTCCGCCACGAAGGGGCCAATCAGAGTGCGAGAACTTTGCTCGACTTCAATTTGTCCGAAACGGGCTGAAAGGCTTCTCGACGACGGAGCACGCCAAGCTCGAACGAGGAAATGCGCTCTCTGCGTGGTCATGCTCGCCCATCTCGTCTTCTGGACTGATCAATGCCTCCACAAGGACACTAAAGTGTATGTCGAGCACTGGACAGGCTCAACAGGAACGGACCCAGAAAGGTCAACTGCACTTCTCCATCCAGCCGGATTTCTGGCAGATTGAGTTGCTCGCGACAACTTGGTAATGCCGCCACGCACTTTGCAGCTATGTGGCTTCCCATTGTTCTTGCCAGAGGACCACGACGCAAAGTTTGCAGACCACGAGGTGGTTGTCGTCACTACCGCCTGGGACCTCCTTGAAAAAATACCCGCACAGGATCGTTGCCCATCGGGTGGTCATTTCGAGACTTGGTTTCTCGGAGCCCGAGCTGCTCCGAACCGTACCGCTCTTCGAGAGCACGCCATTCTGCCTCGGTGGTGGGAGGTCAAGCATTTTCTCGCCCAATGCCCTTCAAGCCCTTGGCGACAACTTCTCCAGTAGACTCGTATGACTTGTCAGTGATCTAGTAAAGGGGTTCGAGGACCGCTTGCACGCGCCAGATTCGTGCAGTCTCCCCCTCCTCCTTTCCACTGGCAGCGCGTGGAGGCGCGGGGGACATAGGCCTGATGGACCAGACACTTGAGTCTGCTCGCCATGCGTGTGCAGCCTGGGGCTAAGCAAATCGTTTCTCGTCGTGGGGTACACCGTGGGGTACGCACCACTGACCCCGGTGTGAGGCTGCTGTACCGTCTGGAAATGTGAAGGGTGGACGGCTGGACTTGGGCTTGGGCTTGGGCTTGTTGCGTACCATTCAGGTTGGCGGTCCTTCTGCATGTCCTTCATGAGCGCTTTGGAGAAATCGCGTTGGCGTTGAAATCGCTTGGCGTGCTCCGGGTGATGGTGCCTGGCCGGCTTCTTGCAGTGGGAGCAGAGCGACCACACACTGCTGCGGGTCCACCTCGTCAGTGAGCCAGTACCATAGTGTGGAAGGCCACCAGGAGGAGGAATGGCAACCTTGGGGGAGCATTGGCTACGACCTCCCGCTCTGCGACGTAGATCTTCTCCAGCTCTTTCCAGTTCTGTTCGGCTACCGTGATGCCATATCGACCAAGCGCTCGGGTCATGTACTCACTCACCCATGGCGGCGAAGGAGAGCTTCGGAGGCGCTTTGATGAGCGTGCTGCTGTTGACTTTTGCTTCAGCAGCTTTATAGGCGTCTCTGTGCAGAGCACAGCAAAGCCACGGGAAAGCCACGCATTAGAGGACAATAGAGGACAGCAAACAGCAAGACAGCAACGAGGCAGCGAGGCAATGAGGCAGTCATCAGGTATACCAGTATCAGGCATTATCAGGTGTCGACGACTTGGGTCGGTTCGGGAACGCCAACGTGCGAGTTCATGGCGTTGCGAAGTGAAGAGGCGTGGCGCCGACTTGTCGCGAGACAGAAATCGCGCTGCCTGCCGAGATGCCCAAGACACCAGCACGCAAGCAGACGGCGGGAGGCGCGACGGCCAACCAGCAGCGCAGCGTCGTGATCCATGTCTTCGACGAGTACCGTAAAAGCACCAAGGACTTCCTGTGCCAGCGCGACCTGCTGCTGGCCAAGATGAAGTACTTCCAGGCGTATTTAAACGAGACAAACGAGCACGACGAGATCGACATCTCAGTACACTGCGACGTGGAGATCTTCGAGCTGCTAGTCGAGTACATGCAACAGCGCGAGACCGAGTGGCGGCCGCGCATCACGCTCGAGAACATCGCCTCCATCCTCGTCTCGTCCGAGTTCCTGCAGATGGACGACCTCGTGGAGGAGTGCATACGTTTCATCTTGGGTCGCGTTCAGGAATTCCTGCTGCTGCGCGTGGACTTTGGCTGTTTGTCGGACTCGACAATCGCCAAGATCGCCAGCAACTGCAGCCCGGAGCAGCTGCAGAAGCTGCAGGACCCCAAGGATAAGATCCTCTCGAAACTGCGGCGGAAGAAGGTGGAGGCGCTGGTCAAGACGATCCAGGCTGGTGGCACGCACCGTGTCGAGCTGTGCGAGCATTGCGAAATGTTGTTCATCAGCAACGACACCAACGCCTTAGGCTGTCGGAAGGGGATGCGACAGGTCGGAGTGCATGGCGAGCTGGTCGGACGCCACGAAGCGAAGGCCGGGTGGCATGTGGACTCCTTTCTCCGAGACTTGGCAGCCGATAAAGGCACGTCTTGGAGCGCGGTCTACTGGTACATCTGGGGCTCCACCAACTCTTTCTACTGCAGCGTGTGTCGGCAAAAATGTAGCGTGCTGGAGCTGCGCGAATGTGCTTACCACCCCGGCACGATGGTGGAACTCGGCCCCAGTGCCAAGTACTCGTGCTGCAGTGCGAGGATCTTCAGTGCTGACGACTTCTCTGTCCGCGGCTGCAAGACCAAGGCGCATTGGCCCGTGGAGGACGAGAAGCACACTGACATAAGCAGCTTCCGTGACATCGTGGAGCTGCCCAATATGTGGGAGCAGATTCGTGGCTGCGAGCGAGTGGCAAGAGCTCTGATGCCATCGTCTGTAGGCAGTACTCCCGGCGGAGGAAGGGTGGACACCGCTTCACTCTTCCCGCACTCACGTAGCAGTGCAGGCAGTGCTGGCAGTGCTGAGCACGACGTCTGGAGCAAGAAACACCACAGTGCCGGATCCTCGACGGTGGAGAGCAACTCGTCGGGCGCGCGACGGCAGTGGAAGACCATGCATCTGCAGGAAAAGGACCGCGTGCGCTGCCAGGAGCTCTCTCGCCGCTTGGTGCAGCAGCGCCAGAACCTCACCTCCTGAAGCAAAGTCTGGACGCAGTGAGTTCTGCTAGATGAGAATGGCCATGAGGTTAGCGGCGGTGGGGGTTTGAAGGCATCGAAAGCACGAGATTCGCATTTATCTACGCTTATTAGCCAATCACGTCGGGGGTGAGAGAAGAAGCACCACTTATGACCAATCAGCGCGCCAGATTCGCGATCACCGAGCGATAACTAAACGCCTCGATATATCCCGAAGTTACCATGAGATACCCAAGTACCGTCCTGGCCCTAGTGGACATACCGTTTGCTGTTCCAGGTCGATGTGTGTGAGCAAGCTCACGCACACCTGACACCGCGGAGTAGGCGTCTCCGGGCACCCGGACTCCAGGAGCCC